>NW_019293015.1:19469-33622 GCF_000500325.1 Leptinotarsa decemlineata | reverse complement strand
GTCATTGGACTTGAAGTTGTGATTTCCATCTTCAAAACATTCTTCTTCGCTTTCTGTTTCAGTTGTTTCCACAACTGTTTTCTATCCTTACAGGTGTTTGATTCCCAATGAATCTTAATTGTTTCAAATATCCATCTGAGAACCAATCGCAGTTCTCAGCCTGAAGTTTCATGCACACCGGATCCGTTGCAATGAGCCACATGGAATTTACGAAAATGGTTTGTGAAATTTTTTGTATGAGTGATTCCACCATGGTGGTTTAGTGTTTATTTTTCTCTAACTGTTCACTGTCTTCTTTATTTTTTAGAAAAATGCGATATCTTGCCTCATTCATTTGCAGTGCAGTTCTTGAGGCCATACTTACTAGCAGTAAATTCTTGAACGGTTTTTTTAAGGACACAAGCACCCCAGGCAAATCCTTAAGGCACTCTCAAAGCTCTACCTGTGCGAAAGTAGCGACTCACATTGATCACATATTGTCAAAGGCCTTAGAAATATCAATAGCAACAGCTATCGATTCTCCATGTTTCTCGATTGCGTTATTCCAAATATGGGTGACATTCGATAGAAGATCGCCTGTTGATATTTGTTTCCGAAAGCCAAATAATTGAGGTTATGGTGGTTAACGACTTTCTCCATGATTTTTGATATCACTGATAGCAAAGCGACTGTTCTAAAGTTATTTGGAAGATTTTTCTTGCCCTTTTTGGGAATAGGCTGAACGCTAACAATCTCCCAACAAAAGGAACCCTTTTCTTGAAAAGTCTGCGAAATACTGGTGCGAGTTCATTTACATACTTTTCAAGTACGATGACGGGCACTTCATCAGGGCCAGTCGCCTTGTTGATATTGAGCTGAGATATTGAGCAAAAGGTAGTGGAGTGGGAAGCAAATTGTTCAGCTAGTAGATTTGCTTTTTTATTTCTAATTCTCTGATTTTGAAGTTCCTTGCTTCCATTTATTTTAAGTTTGCAGCTGTTGCGAACATTTACAAGCCTAGTTTGGTGTTTGCATTAGGATTTTTGCGCCACTGCCAGTAGGCGAGATTTTTGGAGGTTAAAGCCTCCAAAATTCACCGTTAGAAGGTCATTTCATTAAAAATGAATATATGCATTCATGGATGGTATAATAACTTCCGTGACTTCATGGTGCTGCAGGTTTTTCCGGGTTTTCCTGCAGCTGAAAAAGCAAATATGCCAATGGAATCAGTGAAGTCGCCCCGGAGCGCCAATTAATTTTTATTGTTGTTTTATGATTTTACAAATGAAGGTTTTTCAAATATGAAGCACAAGTTGATGGATATTTAGAGCTGAAACAAACATCTAGCCAGGGGAAATGTAGGAAATGGTCTTGAAGATCCTACCATTCAGCTGATCTGTAATGATTTGCAGAAAGTCAATAGTGTTTGCATGTGAAGAGAATAGTGCCCTATATTATATATCGCTAGATGGTCGATAAACGCAGCATATGAATTTGGTGATCTTCTATATTATTTTGAACCAAAGTTTCGGGCTATCAGCATTTCCTCTAGTTGACAGGAGAGACTGCTTCTGATAACAAAATATATTCCAAAGTTACGTCTTAATCGGGACTGGATATCATAGCCGGGATATAGAAAATTGACGGGGTCTCTAAACACACCGGCTTTGGTTTCTGTGAGTGCAAGAATATGAGGACTATTTGCTGCCAGATGTTGGTACAATGAGTTTATATTTGAGTTCAGTCGTGAATTTGGTGATCTTCTATATTATTTTGAACCACATAATATCAAAGTTTCGGGCTATCAGCATTTCCTCTAGATGACAGGAGAGACTGCTTCTGATAAAAAAATATATTTCAAAGTTACGTCTCAATCGGGGCTAGATATCATAGTCGGGATATAGAAAATTGACGTGGTTTCTTAAAACACTGACTTTGGTTTCTGTGAGTGCAAGAATATGAGGACTATTTGCTGCCAATAATTTTATATTTCAGTTGAGTCGTGAATTTGGTGATCTTCTATATTATTTTGAACCACATAATATCAAAGTTTCGGGCTATCAGCATTTCCTCTCGTTGACAGGAGAGACTGCTTCTGATAAAAAAAAACCCAAAGTTACGTCTTAATCGGGACTGGATATCATAGCTGGGATATAGAAAATTGACGGGGTTTCTTAAAACACTAACTTTAGTTTCTGTGAGTGCAAGAATATTAGGACTATTTGCTGTCAGATGTTGGTGCACTGAGTTCATATTTGAGTTGAGTCCTCTAATGTCGCAGAAATTGATTATGAATCTGGTAGTGGACCTCTTATAGCAACCGCAGTTATCATCCTATTTATCTGCTGCGATGGCCGTTGCGATGGCGTTCATTTTTTCGTCTATGAAAATATCGGTTTCATCTGTTAATAGCGCAAAAACTGTAAAAATTTTTGATAATAGCAGTTTAATGCTGCCATATAATCGCACCCTATGAAAGTACCTATTCACTCGCAGCAATATTTCACTTTTTAAAGCTCGACAACCAGCTCGGAATTTATCACTGATTTTTCGCATAAAACCATATACCACCGTGTTTGTAATGAAATAATCTACATTTAAACTTAACTTTCATTCATAAACCAAACCAGTGCAAATCACGAGTATCGATTTACCTGTTTATACCTGCCTACCCAAGAGTTGTGACGAGAAAAATTAGTCAACCTAACGTTTGCATATTCAATAGGCTTTATACTTAAAAAAATCATAGTATTGAACAATCATATTCTGGACTGAAATTTTTCAGTCAACCCATTCGCAATATATTCATTGACATATTTGATTTGATATAAAATACTTTTAATCCATTAACCAGCTCGGTGAAGGTCGTTTCATGCTAGGATCTTACACTAATGATGGGCATTGAGGATGAGTCGAGTCAGTGAAGCGAAGTGACAAACCATTAATCTCTGTTTTTCATACCTTCCCCGGATATTAATGGGCGCAGATTTTTCAAACTATCCAAGGGTGCAACAGAGCTTGTTACGGCTCTGTACGAAATGTGCTGATTGTACAAACGAAGCGCCTGAGACCCTAATACACTTGCTATCGAAATATCCAGCATATGCGGTCTCAGCCTATATTCATCGATATAATGCAGCCCTAAGAGTGCTTCATTACCACCTAAGTCAGTTTTATGGATTGATCGAATGGTCACTAAGTCCATTTCAATTTATACAAATATATGAAGGGAAAAAGCGCAGTTGACAAGAGCAACAATCGAAAAAAATTGGTTTCTGAACCATTCTTGAACGACACAGGCAAGCTGAATACAGGGTTAAATATAACTTGATTTGAGAATGTAACTTTTCATCAGCTGGAAAAACTTTGTAAAAGCTATTTTTCGGGTTTGTTTTCAGGCCTGCCATTTCTAAACAGTTAGGGTTGAATGAACGAGAATTTTCTGTTCACCTATACAGCTTCTTGTGCGAAGTCAATAGAGTTCAGAAGCTGAGCTTTCCTGATCCACCACCAAACAAAGCTGTTTCGACCAGACACAGTGCTCATTATCAGTACTGGGCTCAACTGTGATTGAATTACCTGACTCAAAAGTCATTAAAAAGGAAGCTCAAGTAAAAAGTGAGCCTCTACAAAAGATCAAGAAAATTTTACTCCTCAAAGAGCGATTCCTATAGCAGAGTAGAGAATCTGGCTTAGGATTCGATTCCATCTTTTCTTCATTTTCAACATTCTGTAACATCGTTTGAAGGTGACAGTCGTCAAAGAAGTGCTTGTTTTGGATTTGTTCTATACCAGCGATTCAGTTTAAACCTTCATTTTTTCAACCCTTACCCAGACGGTGAGTTAAATTTTTGCTGCCAGGTGTCAATTTAGTATTCAAAAATGTTCCAGGATTGTAATCAAATTTTTATGAAAATTTAACGATCATAAAACGGAATCAACAAAAAATTAGCTGATTTGTAACTGACTGAAAATCGATAAAATTCAAGAACATATTAGTGACTCAGATGTGAAGCAGATTGTTGAATATGAACGATATTTTTGGTTAACACGACTGATCTTATCAGATATAACAGGCGTTGAAAATTCAATCAGATTCACTTCAACATATACATTCGAAAACGTATTCATAGAACGACATACTTATGTGTACTCAATAACCTCGTCTTCGTGAATAGGGATGAAACTTCGGAAAGTTACAAGCATCGCTGAGAATGTCTTTGTTCGACCTGTTATTAAATCTGGGTTAGATATATGATGTTCTAACGAGATACATTATACATTATGGTATGCTACATGCATGGAAAATCTATTCGGAATTTTCGTATTTCATATAGTCTGATACAAAACGAAACTATATGATAGGGGAGCGAGGGGCTGGTTGTAATAGGGGCAATTAGTAAAAAGCATATTTGACCAACATAATAGAAGAATATTCGTTTAATTGAAGATATCGAAAAAAATTAATTCTTATCATAATAGGCTTTGACTTTGATGTTTCTAAATTTGACTTTCAATTTGTTACACTGAATGATATTTTTTTATTGTACAAGTAATTGAATTTTTGGCGAAAAATGGCTTTCACGAATGAAGAAAACAGAAATATGATACAAATTTTTTACGAGTACGATAGAAAGTGTTATGACATCGGAAATGTCTTTCGGGATACAAGTTTAAGTATCCCGAAAGACGACAACCACATCGAACTATGTTCAAGTTATTGGATCAAAATCTCACCAAGTTCAGTTCATTTGAAAAACCGAGTCAAAATACAGAGACAGAATGGACCAGGAAACTAAAGAAAATTTGATGAATGAGGTATGTATGAGGTAAGTTAGACATTGTGTCCTTTTGAAAAAAAAAATTTGCAGATAAACATGAACCCGGGGGAATCTATACGTCAAATATCCTCCGAAATGAATAATTGTCATACAGGTGCTTGGATACGTCTCAAAAAAACGTTAAAAAATTTACAAAATACACATATCTCAAAAATTGCATCCAGGTGATCCCGAAAGGCGATTAGAATTTTGTAATTAATTTTTCTGTTTTCCTGGAAAATGTAATTTGGACAGATGAAAGCACATTTACGAATTGAGGGATATTCAACCGAAATAAAGAACATATTTGGTGCATAACAACCAGAGACAGTTCCGAGAAATTCGACCTCAAGTGTGATTTAGCGATGTGGCGATTTAGCGATGCGGGCAAGAATTTACAAAGATAGAATTTTGGTTCCTCATTTATTTAATGGAATTCTGAATGGAGAAACCTATCACCAGTTTTCAATGTAAACTTTCGAAGACTATTTGGATGATCTACCTTTGGGTAGCTATAACATCATCTGGTTTTACTAACAGACGAGTATCTAATTACCTGACTGAAAGTTTTGGTGATAAATGGATACGGAATAATGGGCCGGTGAGGTGATCAGCAAGGTCTCCAGACTTAAGTGTTATGGATACATTCTCATGGGTCACACTGAAAAATAGAATTTATGGTCAGAGGGAATATCTAAATATTGAGGACCTTCAACACAGCATTGTTAAAGGGTTCGGAAGATTGAGGAGGAGGGAAATTATTCGTGCAGTGAATAATATTCGGAAAAGAGCACAGTTGTGTTATCATGAACAAGATCAGCATTTTCAGTATTTGCTGTGATTTACTTTTATCTTAACATTTTAGTTAATTATTGTTGTTTGGTCAAAAAGCGGTGCGCTCCAATAAAGCCAGGTAACGGACTTCATTTTTGTTTATACGAAAGTGATTAGCGTAGATTTCAAATTATTCAACGGTTGTTGATTTATACAAATACATTGAGCATTTGATTACAATTAACTGTGATTTACATCAAGTAAACGTTTTTTTTTATTAGGTCATTTCAAGAAACCTCGTTGTGGGATATATTGTGACACTTTTACGGGGCCAGTCGTAGCTTGTTACAACTTGCCCCTTATTTATTCATTAGTTCTATGAAATTACGCGGGATGTGCTTTTTACGGAACTTCATTGACTCTTTCTATTTCAGAATGTGACATTACTACAAAAAAAAACTACACGTGCTACACAAAGTCAAGATGTTCATGAATTGGCTTCTGCTGAAGTCTTGGAAAATGAAATCGGTAGTATTCGGAAGGCTGCAAAAATTTTTAATTCATGTAATGTATCGCCATATAGATACCTGAAAAAGAAGAAAAGTAAAAAATACTGGGCAATTTATTCGTATTGCTTCCTGCCAGCGGCGCATAACTTCACTTACTTATTGACTACTTATTGACCGTATGACCATGTGGCAAGAACAGTTAGGAAATGCTTGACAGTTGATCTTGGTGTCCTTTTTTGGTTTCGGCCTTCCTGGGCTCCTCCATTGGGACTATTGGAATTTGGTTTCGATGTCATGACCATATTCTCACTTGCAGTTGAAACGTTCGAAGATTGTAACCAAAAAAGACCACGGCAACGCCCTGAAACCAACCAAAACATTGACGCCAGCCAAGAAAGCCTTTATTTCCACACATACCGGTGATTTGTCACCAGCTATGACCCTTTCAAGCAAATCTAGATCGCCGTTGAAGCCATTCATCAATTCCTGAGCGATGGTCATACGACGGTTTTTTTGGAACGAACTTCGTTGCCACAAGCTTCATGTCCATGATAGATATCCCGACATCCTCAGCAAATTTCCTAATAGTGATTCGGCGATTTTCATCGGTTATTGATGTGCTGGGGAGTCCAAGGCAAGCATCGTCAATCACATCTTCTCGACTCTCACTGTGAACATTTCAACTGTTTTTAAGCACCTCATTCCAGATTTTAGACAAAATTTGATACAAATTATTTGATCCATTTTTTTCGATAGCGGAAAATCGCCAAACACGCAAAACACCTCTGTCACCAACAAACTGAACGAAATAACTGAAATTTCTCAGAAACATGCATCTACAATGACCAAGGACGACACCTCCAGTGGCGTAGACCTAGACAATTCACCAATTCCAACTCGGTTTCCAATGAAAAATGCAAAGATTGGTCTCGATTTCCCGGTACAAATGCATAACCAAGTGGAACCAAATAAAATCATTATTATAGCTGGACACAATGGAAAAGATATTGCCAAATTCAATACATAATAGACCTAATTACTCAATACAAGCAATACTTAAACCCAATAGTACTACAGATACTCTGATTGAGACTGCAATAAAACCTATCAAATAAGGATGTAGTTGTCTTGTGGACAGATAGAACGAGTACCGATATTTTAAAGAAATTTGTTCCAAAGGTGAAGCACACAAATCCTGTAATCATCACACAGCCCTGCAGATATGACAACAGAGAAAATGTAGATTCGATATACCATAGAAATCTGCTTTTGAAAAAAGGATTACAAAACATGAACTTACCTCACACGTGTATTCTAGAATGCAATAACATTCTTAGGAGGTCTAATTACCACCAGAATGGATACAAAATATTAGCAAGAGGTAAATGGTACATAAGTAACGCTATTTGGGAATATGTAATGGGATTAAACAACATAACCAACACAAGTGAAAAAGGAAAGATGCCTTCTACCACGGTAGATGTTAATTACTTTTCACACCAGAATAACTCTCTAGCCAATGAATTACAAGAATCTTTGAAAATCTTACAGAAAACCCAGATGAAAATTTTTTATACCCACGTCTATCAGAAGTAGCTCCAATAAATGTTCCATAAATGATGATTTTTTAATCGAAACATATATCAATTCGACAATCCTGATGGTGAAATAGCTAAGAATCAAAGAACTTTAACTATATGTCATCAAAATATCCAATGTCTTGGCAACAAAATTCTACAGGTTGATGAAATAATGGACTATGAACTTAAATGTGACCTATTGTTCATCTCAGAACACTGGCAAAACAATATGCAACTTGATGTTATAAAACTGAAACATTTTAGTTTGTGTTTGTATTTTTGTAGAGTTTTTACTAAAAATGGTCAAAGAATGATGAAAGCAGGTTAGAAATTTCAATAATTGATTTAACCAATTTCTGCATTGAAGGGGTCTCAAGTTTGTTACCTCGGGCACCGAACTCAACTTTGTCAAAATCAGGTTTTTTATCCAATTTTGGCGATAATAACCCTAAAGGACTAGTTTTTGAAATCGGGGAGCAAGTAATGATGAAATCTATGAAAAGCTATGGGCTATGGAGGGCTCACCCGAGGACGTGGTGACACTGTACTCTCTCGATGGATTAGGAATGATGTATCTACAAAATATCTGCCATGAAGTGGAAACATACTGCGAGGTTACCACTGTAACTACTGAACAACATGTTGACATGCGACCATCTCGTGTCACCAGTGATGAATCAGATACTGAAAAACTGGTTTGCACAGCACCCACCATTTCTTACAACAGATTCCATTATGTCTATCAGCAGTGGCCTGGTTGGATAATCTAGGGTTAACAGCGACATGGCTCTAGATATTGGTAGAGAATCGATGCTAAAGATGGTTGGCCAGAACTTCCAGGAAGTGAAATTCAAACGTAAAAACGATGTGGTGTCCCTTTTTTTAGCTATGTGAACCATTACTGTTGACAATAAACAGGTAACTTTTGATCCTCTAACAAGTTGTGTGTCTTGAAACAATCGGATGAGGAATTGTGAGATTTCTTCACTTACGAACTGTCACCAATCTCAATGTCACTGTTCTCTGAAGAGAGAATGAGAAAGTGCACGAAAAACACCTTGTATTCAGGATTTCAACCTGTAACCTCAAATGAAAAGCAAGGGTTGAGGAAGTTTGAATGGAGGGCATCTACTTCATGAAGTTGTGTGGCCTCGAAGCTCATCATTTGATAATCATCCTTATTGCGATTACAAACCAACGTGATTTTTTACAATGAATGTGTAAGAGGCAAAGCATCAGATGTCATGTATTCCAGCATCACTTCTTCAAAATCCTCTTTGACACCAGAGCTTTTTCTCTTCATCGATGCCTTTAGTGGTTGTGACTCGACATCCTGCTTCTTTGGCTTAGGGAAGATGCAAATGTATTCCGTAGTTGAACGTTGAAAAGCAAGCTGCGATTTTTCTCGACATCAACACTACACCTGATGAGATAGCAGCAGCAGGAGAGCGAGTCATAATTACTCTATTCGGAGGCAATCATAACACCCATAACTTTGAAGAGCTAAGGTACCAACTATTCGCCAGGGCTGTAACGAAAATCAGCTTCAATCTAACCAGGTTACCTCCTACATGAGACTCTGCTTGATTTCACTCCTTGCGGACAGGTGAATATTTGTCCTTGCATCAGTTACATATCATTCGTCATTTTCTATTATCATGTGCAATCTTCTCACAGGTACAGGAGTGGTTGGGAGTCACATTGAACCCTCTCTCCTGGGGGTGGATATCCACGTCACAAGGTCTCAACTCCAAAATGATGACCAGAGATGCAGCCCAACAACACCTTGCAGATGATTTCTTGAGGCTGCTCGAAGGGTTCTGGAAAAGCGTGCAGCTGCAGAAAGGCAGGATTAAAATGCCCATCGGTCTGTAAGCATTGCATCGGAGACCCTTGTGACAATATACCTGATGTTGCAGAAGTTGATATCTCAGGCGGCGATCTATCCGATATCGAAATGGAGGATGACTTGTGGGTACAAGACGTCGACAATTCATCATCCCCTGATGGAAATATGCCATCCCAATACATCCATCCAGACACGGTCGAACCTCAACCGGGACCTTCCAAGTGGGCTAAATTAATTAAATTTTTTGATTTGTTACTCAATTGATTTACTACTGATTTGATTCATTACTCAATTTGACTTATTTTAAATATTACTCAATTTCCTACAAATAAACTCATTAACTTGTACTCATCTTTTTAACTTCATTATTCGTAGCTTAATAAATAATAGACGAAATCAAAAATGAAATTGTTTTATTCATCTTCTATTACATAAATAAGAATTTATTAATTCTTTACTTCATTTTTTTTGAAAACCTTACGTTTTCGAAAGGTATCATATGACTCTCAAAAAACTTGGCATATGCTTGCAGGGTGTGAATTGATTCATGACGATTTTAAAGCGTACCAATAAAAAAGTAAAGTGTCCGTGAATAACTTGTCTCTAAAACATTTGCTCTTTTTAGCGCGTACTATGAAAACTTCAAATCCACGTATATTTCAAAATACCATTTTGTGAACATTTCGCTCATGTCTGAAAGGAGTATAAAAGTTAAATAACGACGAATCACTTTACCGTTGAAAGAAATATTGCAAGGGTTTGATATATAGATGACTGAAGATGACAAAAAACTGATGGCATTGAATTTTGATAATATCGATACAAGAACAAGTCAAGAAACTGAGAGTTGAAATTTCTGTTCACTTGTAGGAAAAACAGAATAATAATCTGTCCAGAAAACAAACGGTGAGTCTTCGATAGAAAATTGAAGGGTAATAGAGGGATTAACGTGAATTTTTATTCGAATTCTGAGGTTGGTCCAATGATATTTTCAAATATCTCCAACAGCATCGTAAGCCTACCATTGGCGTGTCTCAGAGATGATGCAGTAGATTGAATTTTCATTAAAAAAATTGTTTCATAACTTTCAGAGATTAACTGGTACTTGATGCTTGAAAAAAAAGGGTTTTCAAGTCTCTCAATAGATGGTGAAAAAAATATTTTTTTGAGGTCAATTCTTCAAGCAGCAAGACTGTTGCTATTCAGTCCAAAATTCTTCAGTGGACACCGTTTTATATATTTGCAAATTAATTATCTCTATTTAAAATGATGCCTTTGGCAGCCACATCTGTCCATTCTGCTGCTACATAAACTTCAAATGACTATTTAAGAAAAGGAGATACCTTGCCCATCCCTGAAAAGTCTTGGAATCTTGTGGCAAATTTGTTCCTAAGATCGGCCATCAATTTCGCAGACACTTCAATGTCTTCTTCAGAGTTCTTTTTATATTGAAGAATTGTCGGAATATGAATACATTATTATCGTTTTCAAAGAAATCCAGCTTGCGACGAAAAGCAGACACGTTTTGTATTAGATTACATATTAGTTTTCCATTTCCTTGTGATTCTATGTTGAGCGCTTTTGGATATTTCAAAATATTTTTGAAAAAAACCACAACCAGAATATTACGCTTGTTTGTGCTTTCTGGCTCCCTCCGTATCTAAGTTTTGCAAGGAGGTTACCTCTTCTTTTATCAGCCAGAAACTTTCAATAATTCGACCTTTAGTTAGCCAACGAACATTTTGTCGAACATTTTATCTCCTTGAAATGTCGGTGCTGAAGAGCAGAATGAGATCTCATAAAATTAACTTGACCAAACTCTTATCACTTTTTTCAGTGTAGCACTAAGTTTTCTTCAAAGAGCTGCCTGGTGAATTATGCACTGATACCATATTAGACCCATTGCTGGGGCCCCGTCAGTTGAAAGCGACACCGTTTTATCTTAACTAATGTTAGATTCAGTAATAAATTCATCAATGATCTTGACTAAATCTTCTCCTCGAGTGTAACTATTCAACCGCAATATTGCTAGCAACTCTTCCCTAAAAATCTGACAGTCAATATCAAGAAATCTTAAGAAAATAGACATTTGTTCGAAATCAACAATGTCACATAATTATTCAAATGGTATGACGTAGCAAGGTGCCTTTTACAGAAGTTCTAGAAGAGTGTTTTTAATATCAGCAGCAAAAATTTCAGTTTTTCGTGTATTACTTCTCGCTGATAATGAAATACTTGGAAATGCAGCGACAACACATTTTTTTTTTCAAAAAGTTACGTGACTACTTCTAATATACATTTTTTCACTATCTCAGAATCTGGAAATGGTGTCTGCTGTTTATTAAGCGTCCAGCACACACGTAGCGCTGCATCTATGTGTTTTNAGATTCCAAGTCACGTTAGTTCACGACGTTTCGATTGTTAGTATCTACAATCGTCTTCGGGTGATGACTGGACTGATTCCTCCGAGAGATGACTATTTATAGGTCGTTCGAGTACTTTCACTTATCCCCGCTTTCCATTTTCCGCTTCACTGGTTCCGTGGGAGATGACCGTTTTGGCGGAAGTTTTTTTTATATAGTAGACAATGGAAGTCCGAACTAGTGAAATTCATCATGAAACATTGTCAATCACCTTCAAACACTGTTTACTATCATTTTGAAAGAATTTAGTCCTTCATATGAATACGAATGAATGGTTACCATTTAAGTCACTTTACTTCTACTCGTCCTGAAAAGTAAAATTGGACATCAGCTCGTCCAAGTTTCGGAATCTGCTTCACGAATTCAATTAAAACTCTCAATATGAATTTCTGCAAAGAGAAGGGCACTTCCCACTTGAAAGGTTCGAATGGATTTTCAATTTGTGGTGCCAATTGATGGAAATGTACATTCCGGAATCTGCGATGCTCGCTTTTGTGCAAATGATTCTTCAGATAATGAATTTCATCTCCGATCGATTATTGGAATACTTGAATGAGATTTGCAGTGCAGAGGACGACAAATCATTTGGGTTTTTCTGTGATGTAGGTATTCGCAAGAATGTGTGCATTCTGTTATCGTATAGCGTGAATAAAACATTGTGGAGTTCTATTGAGATTTCACCACAATGGGAAAGTCTGATTTCTGATCTTGATCATGAATGGAGTTGCCTGGAAATTTCAGAGCCAATTCCAGTAATGAGTTGGGAAATTTGTCAACTCCACGCGGTAATGAGTCGAGAGCTCTACAGATTCAGTGGTGTACGAGCTAAACATTAAAAGGGGTTCAGTGTTACGTGATTTGAAAGCACTCGACTTCTGTTTTCTATTATATTCTCTTAAGTTTGATGCATTGTGAATTTTGAGAAATAATATGATGAGTTAATGACATCAGCATGAAGAATATTAGTTTCCATCACTTTGAAGATAAATTCTTATAATATCTTTTTTGTTGAAAACATTAATTATTTCTGAGTGCAGTACTAATTTCAAGTCCTATATTGTGAACAAACAAATGGAGCAATTTCTGATGCTAACTTTACAAATAGTAGCAAAGTGGAAAAAAGCGCGTTATTTGTTTTTTGGCAAATATTTTATTTGACGTTCGATTTGACCAAATGAATGATATTTGCATTAGCGCAGGACAATAAATTAATTCTTAGAAGGGAGTATAATAATGTGTTATTGAAAAACCCGCTATATCAAATAAATCCCATATCCATAATCCAGGTGAACTGAAGCATTCACACACTTATGTATTGGGGTTCCCGACAAATATTATTTCTGCCCGTCCCAGCAGGTTTGCAGACGAAGTTCTACGAACCAACAACTGCGTTAGCAGAAATTTGGAAACTTCTCCGGGAATGCTATCGTAGAAAAATCTATATATATTTCTAAAAATGATTTAAAACCAAGAAAAGTTGACGCAGTAAAGCTGTTGAAAAATTATTTTATGAAAATGGAAAATTATTAAACGCCTACGTCATTGTCGGTTTGGAAGATGGGTCAAACTCACTAACATCAACATAAACACTTTGAAAGTTAACTTTGTTGTTACACCAATAGGTGGTTCCACTTATGTTCCGCTTGTTTTAACGCAGTGATTTTGATGAAGTTATCATTTCGGATGTTTGTTTGTTGAATCCGTTGGTTAGGGAAGCTATAGATTATGCTGTAGACGACCCCTCCCGATATAGAACCAGACACTGTCGAATGAGGCCTCATTTCCCCTGTTAACAGATGAACACTCTCTTCATTCATAACACCCCAGCCAGGCAGGGGTTTCACCGTGAAGGGCGGTACTGATATCTGAGGACATTCATGCCACCATCTCAAGATCAGTTATGATCCATTTGTCCTTCTGACAAAACGCCAGCCGTAAGGGTAAGGGAGCCAGGCTCCAACCTGTTCGAAATTAGGACGAAATTGGTTGTTTGTTGAATGTATTCCAAGAAGAAAATGACATTAATTGATTTTTTTTGTTTCAGGTAAGTTGAATATGAAGACGATCAGGTAAATATATTTTTAAAAAAATCTGTACTATGAAAACTGTTCAGAAAATAATGATTACAAATACAAATAATTATCACAAAATGTGAAATGCTCACGAATATTTTCGTTTTCATTTTGTATTTTATATATAAATGGGTCGATACCAATCCT
>NW_019293015.1:0-19308 GCF_000500325.1 Leptinotarsa decemlineata | reverse complement strand
TCTATGTAACAAGAAAAACATTTTGAAAATATTCACACTGTTTCGATCCCCAACTGTTATTTCCCTTGTGACCTATAGAACGCTGAAACGCTGGCCACAATCTCAAATATTTCGGATGAGGGTCATGATTTATAGCCAGGGTAGTTGCACCGACGTCCTTGTTAAAGTAAGCACTTATAGGGATTCGATAAATACAAAACAGTATGCAGATGCATAGTCGAGAGGGTTTGCAATATGAACTTTGAACCCTCTGTTATTACGCCCTGGCAAAACTGGTGCAAAGCCTTTTTGGACAAGTGCCAGTATCGCGAGTGAAAATTTGCATTCCGCCGATGTAGAGTCGTTTGCAGTTATGGGTATAAATTATGGACATCGCACGGTAAAATCGAATTAGAAGTTGTTTTCATTGTTTGCTTTTATTAGAATTACTTCTACTGCCGCAAGAAATTTTCGATTCATTGACAATTCACAGCAGTAGGGTTTATTGGGTTCAACTATTTGTAGGGCGAATAAATTTTGGAACATTCATGAGAAGTTGTTTTACAATCAACTTGGTAGCAAATCGAACTATTTGGGAAATCAGTGAACAAAACCTGGAAGGAAAGCAAAGAAGAGTCAACAACAAATATTACTGTGCACGAAATAACTACATGTTTTCAAAGGAAAGCATTCAATATAAGAATTGTAGGAGTTTTAACTTGGATCATATTTCGAAATGATGTAGACGATTGAGGCTATATATGGGTCAGTTTACTAGTGTAGGTAGGACGCATCTCTTATGTACTAGCCCCAGTACATCTACAGGAAGTTTTTCTGAAAAAAGAAAATGGCATCAATTTATGAAAAATATTGTCTTGCAAAGATATGTAGGAGTTGCTTATTGGGATTTGATAGAAATGCCGTACCTCTAAGGGTACGACTCAGTAGCTGGATTTAGGTTTGTGAGAGTTTCAGTACCTAATTCACTTCAAAAATAATAAAATAGGGGTACTGAAAATAATGATGAAACTCATTGATTTGAACCGAAATACATTTAAAAGAAATGATACTTTCTGTGAGCCTTGAGAAATTTGGCCAGCCCACTTCATACCCCATTCACCAACTTCCATTTCCAGACTCCTCAACCTCCAATCTCAAAAAAAATTAATATTCAGAACTCTTATATCTGCATGGCACTTATATAAATATAATTCCACTATTTGACAATATAATAGCAGCCAAAAAAAAGTTTCAATGAGACTTTTGAATAAGCATTTTTTTATATCCAAAATCGTTGTGTAAAGATCATTTACCACGAATTGCTTAATTGAAAGGGGTCATAAGGGGTTCAAGTATATACGAGCCCAAAAGAAAAAATATTTTCAACTGAAAAAATCAAATGAACTATGAAACTTGGAACTGTTCGTCCAGTAGGAATTGAATATGTTTCTCTTCACTGTAAGTTTTTGAAAGAATGGACCATCTAATTGAAAAAATATTCCGAGCAGGTTTGATTCCAAGAAATATTCCGTCGATAGAGAAGACCTATTGTTTATAATATCAAATATTCATCCAATGGATGAACCAGTCATCACCACCCCATCAGTCTTCAGTTTTGTTCTGTAAGCAATGGAAAAGAATTGATTCGCTGGAAGCACTGAAAAAACTCCTTCGGTTAAAAAAATGTTCGTATTTTTGATTATATATAGGAATTTTTTGACAATGATTCATATGAATCTTTGACAAAATTATATCAATTTTGTCAGACGATGCTAGCAGAGTCAAATCATCCACAAATCGTTTCATAAATGGTATAATGAAATTTATTGAATAACTCATCTGAAACATAATTTGCCTGAACTCGGTGAAATATCTGAATCTGATAATTAGATTCAAATATGAATCTTAGAATCTTCATGACAATAATTTTGTCTAAATTACGGTTTTATTTGATTTTTCAACAATAGTGAATGATATCTGATTGAATTCCGTTACGAATGTTTGGAGTTTAAACTGAACTGAGCTGAATATAATTTCGTGAATGAATTGAGTGCTGCATTTCATACTTATAATGTTATCCAGATTAGTGCTGAAGAGGCAATAAGGCAAGTGCGTCATTCTGAAACATCGATATACGCCATTGAGGATGACAGTGTTCTATGTTGGTGAAATTCATGGCNCATTTCAAACTGTATTTTCTGTATTGTGTAGTAATACTATTAATGATATTTGATTCAATAAAGTTACGAATGGTTGAAGGTGATTGACAATGTTTCATGATGAATTTCATCCGTTTTGAACTTCCATTGTCTGATATTGTATTTGAAATCCCCGAAAGAACTAATAAAAAAAGATGAATTGAAAAAGAATAGATGAAAATAACAATTATATCAATCAAAAAATTTCTAAATTGAATAACAGTGAAATGAAAATGGAAAAATTGAACAAAAATTAAAAATGAAAAGTTAAGAGATTCCAAGCCAGGTTACTTCACGACATTACGATTGTTAGTATCCACAACCGTTTTCGGGTGATGACCCGAATTTATGGGTCATTCGAGTACTTTCGCTCATCTCCGTTTTCCTTTTTTCGCTTCACCGGTTTAGTAGGAGATGACCGTTTGGCGGGAGTTGGCCATTTTTCGCTTGATTATGGTTTTCCATATGTTGTGTATTTCTACGCCTGCTTGGCTGGTTTGGTTGAACAAAATGTATGCGGCTTCTTTGAATTTCCTCCTAAATCAATGTTACTTTCTGTGTGTGATCTCAGCTTGGGACCACTCGATATTTTAATTTTTGTTCAATTTTTCTATTTCTACTTGTATTTTATTCAACTTTTTTTTTCATTTCATGTTTTTTTGCTTGATGTATTTGTTAGCTTCAGTTATTCTTTTTTAATTTTTTTTATTAGTTCTTTCGGGGATTTCAAATCATTTCATATAATATCAGACAATGGAAGTCTGAACTAATGAAATTCAACGTAACGAATGTTTGGAGTACAAATTGAATAGAAAAATATGTTTTTTATATTATCTGTGTTCATATGAAAGTAGTTTTTCCGAAAGTACTTTCCTTTCGTTCAATTCAATGTTTATATGGAAGTAGTCGTTTCGAAAGGACTTTTTCTACCACTTCATCTCTGAAAGAGGTAGAGAACCAAAATCTATCTTTCCCAAAAATTACTTTGAAGTATACTTTTTTCAATTTATACCCATACTGATTATTACAGAGAAAAAAATGTTATAGTGGTTGTCGTGGAGAGATTGGAAAAAACTGCGATATTTTCAGGAAGCTCGACAAGTCGAACAACTATCAAGCAACGACGAAGAAAATTTGTGATCCACTGTTCGGAAGCTTTGGTGTAGTAATGGATATTATTGGAGTTCTATTCCAACACCAAACCGTAATTTAAACACCTCGACACGTGTTTCAATCACTAAGTGATTATCTTCGAGAGGAACATTAAAATGGTAACCGAAACACGTGTCGAAGTGTTAAAATAACGATTTGGTGTTGAGATGAAACTCCAGTAATATTATTGACTAACGAAGTGATTGCCAACGCTACCCAGTTCTTACATCACCAACAGTACATCTTTTTATATTTCTTCTTGTTCAGAATACCTTCTCCAAATCCATCACCGTCTCTTGGAATATTACAAATAACTGCCCATCATGCAAATCTAAACCATCGTCCAAAAATAGCTTTTATAAATACGTAGTTAACCTATTGAATACGTGTATCGGTAGTCGTGTTGTAGGATCGATCGGACGAAGGGTAGAGAAAGCATAGCCATCAGGGGCGAGCGTTGTAGACAAAACTTGAGCGGTTGAACGGGAGCACTGAAATGCTGCGGTGCCACCATGCCGCCGGCTCGATATCGGTCCAGATAATTTTGGCCAACCGCCAAAAGTTGGGGGCATCGATGGCGACGCCGACGTTGGCGAAATAAGGTTCTCGTAACCTACTTCGGGAATGCGGAATGAACTGAGTTTATTTGAGACACAAGATAGTTGTAGGGTAATGATAATTCATGCGCAGATCTTTTTAGAACAAGGGTTTCTCATTCTGAAAGGGGGCAATGTACTGATAAACTTCGAACACTACGTTACTGTGGCAATTGGTGAGAATAGTAGCAGCATGTCTTGAGCAAAAGACCAGATATAGCTTCATAGACAAAATTATTGACTATTGCTTGTATTGGAGGGCTGCCACGTACACGGAACAAAGATGAAGTGAAAATCATTATGGAGAATATTACTTCATTTCTTTCACGAATTATTTATTAGCGGAACAGATACATCAATGGTTCATAAGATACCAGTTCATAATCATAATAATGATTCTGGTCGGAAATTATTATTCAGGCGCAATTTTTTAGAACAAAAGTTTTTCTTTTCGAAAGAAGGTGATGCGCCGTCTATTCAAAAAATTAGATGAATTTTCATTTTGCTCAACAATAATAATTTAAGTTTGAAAGAGATCTATATTTCATTTAAGAAATTGTGGTAAAAATGTTACGTTATCCGTAAAAGGTACATATTTGTTGTCGCTTGTCCACCTACTAATAGCTCATATCGAGATCATAAACAACCACCCGATAGCTGCTGCCACTAACGGATAAATTAGAAACTTTGTTGATCCTTGACCAAGGTATTTTAATCATGTTCAGTTGGAAATTGACAATGATACTCGAACGGTTAATTTAACTTAGGGATTTTCGTAAAGGCTATAAGCGGTTGTAATTCACATGTTCACAGAAACGGATTCGTAATAGTACTGGTTTGGAAGGTTGAGAATTCCGTTTTCTTATCTCTTCGGAGGATATTAATATCAGTTTTTTTAGCTATATATGAAAACATCTTTGAATTATTAGGGTTCGATAATCAGAGGTGAGTTTTCAAGTATTCTTCCTTGTGTCATCACAGGACTACAATATATCTCATAATACGAGGAATCCAACAATAATTTAATTTCAGTTCCGTTTTTATCAAAAATACCCCACTTATGTACTAATGATGGAATAAGAAAGAAGAAAAAATATTCCGTAACAAAGAACAGTTACAATGACAGTAATATTGATTCCATTTTTCACGAAAAAGCTTCGGAAACAAACATTAAACCAGATCTAGCAAATTTCAATGATTGCGTTACAGGGTACTAACGACAGCAACAATTTCTTCCCGACTTATTTTTCTGATCTATCCAATACAAATTTTTCCAAATTTTTTTTCGATAAATTTGATCAAATTATCATTATTTGTTCTGTTAGCCATGCCAGTTGCGCCTTAGGATATTTTTGGGAGTATCAACTTGAATTAGTCAGAAAAAAAAAACTTGATTTTCTCGAATATACTGTGTTGTTGAAATTCATCCAGAGGTTGTCTATTTTACCATTCATATAAGTGTTCTTATAATTTCTTCGCTTTGTTGTTATTGACGATCTTCATATTTACCAGTGAACTAGTTGTTCCTACCGATTTTTCCCTTTATAAATATTCCATGTGCTGTTGCAATTTTGGACGTAACCAACCATTATTGATGTTCAACGTTACTTAACTTCCACTTTTCCACAGTCATAAATTTTCCACAATTGAATTTTGGAAAATTCGAAGTCTTTGAAAACATATTCTTTGAAAACATTTTTTCGTTGAGTTCTCGAGCTTTGAAAACGGAAAAAGAGTGTTGTATGAGTATTGATATTCTATTTTTTCAATCGATACCTTCAATTTTTAGTCAAAATTCATGAATACGACAAGTTACTGACTAATTGGACTTTTCAGTGGTTTATCTTACGCAGTAACTCATCGGGGTGAACTATTCAGTTTGCTCTTCATTACACTTCAGCAGATTCTCTGTTGAATTAGTTTATATTTTTCAGATTGTGAAAGGTTATATACCCAAGAAAACAATAGGAACTATTGAAAACACTTCTTTCCACATCAAAAGAAAAATACTGTCTCTTAAGATGTCTATATCTCATCTTTTAGACACCTTCTAACGATGCTCTTTTGGTTAGCGGAACATATTTGGAGAAACATTATTTTTCTCCATTTGTGAAAAGAGTTTCATTAGATTCATTCCAAATCAAAAGTTTCCATAACTGTGCTACCGAGTTACGAGAAATATTCCCTGAAATGAAAAATAAAAGAAATACTGTTATTGACAACATTCCTTTGAGTATATTGGAACGTACCCTTGATAACCTCTGAAGCTGTAAATATTTCATTTTACAGTGGTGTGTTTCCATCATGCCTAAAAACAGCAGTTATCATTCCAATCCACAAAGGTGGAAACAGTGAAGATCCATCGAACTTCCGTCCGATTTCTTTATTATCTGAGGTCGTAGAAAGACTTGTCAAAAAAAGGAAAAGTTTTTGCAAGATCAAAACATTTTGAATAAGGCCCAATTTTGATTTCAGACCGGAAAAAACACAAATGATGCCATTTTCCACTTTTTGTAAAAGGTATATCTAGGGATGAATGAGGGCGCAGCAGTTGGGGCAGTTTTCTGCAATTTGTCGAAAACCTTCGACTGTGTCAATCACGGAATACTGCTCCAAATGCTTCATTGTTATGGATTTAGAGATGTAAGCTTCAATTGGTTCGAGTCATACCTCTCTGATAGGAAGCAACTTGTGATAACGGAAGAGAACAATTTCAACTCCAAATTACTGAATATCAGGACTGGCGTTCCACAAGGTTCAGTCTTTTGGCCGATATTATTCCTATTATATATAAATGACAGCCGGTATTAATTCATAGGGCCAGTTCACAATGTCTTCTGATGACACAACACTGATGTGGAAGGGGTCTAATTTTGAGTTACTAAAATCAAAAATGGAAAATGATTTGGAGAAGGTAAAACACTCGTGTGACTCAAACCATCTCTACTTTGAAACAAAAAAAAACTAGCCTTCTCACCTATATATACGAATATATTCATGAACCTCTTATATTTGACACTACATTCATGAACCTCTTATATTTGACACTACAACCATTAATAACAAACTCTGTACCAAATTTCTTGGCATTGAAATTGATAGTAACCTAGAATTCAATGTCCACATCTGAAGTCTCAAGAAAGGAAACTGGCTTCGGGCTGCTTTGCAGTGAGAGTTGAGTCTGAGGAACTGGGCCTGCCAATGAGTGTCATATGTTTCTATAATCGAATCCCACCTGCGATATGGTATTGCATTTTGGGGTTATTGCAGCAAGCAATTGTTCGATTATGTTTTTGTCCTACAGAAACGAGCAGTCAGATTCATGTCCAGAGCTGAATACACCGACCATTGTGAACCGTTATTTATAAAACACAGAATTTTGACTTTAACTTCCATTTTTGAACTTGGAACTCTATGTTTGGAGCATAAGCACAAGTCCAACGTCTCCGATACTGAGCGCACTCGAACAAGCCATAATACTCGTCAAATAACGAGAAAAAACTTACCTTTCCCCATCCCCCACTTAGAATTAACGAAAACATCAATAGTGTATGAGAACAAAAAGATATGTAACAAATTGCCACTCTATTTGAGAGAAATCACCATACACCATATTTTTCGAAAAAAGTCAAAAAAATACTCTGCCCAAATACTATTATACCCTACAGGAGTTTTACGTATTGCGATAAATGTTTGCCTTTGTCAACTTATTTTATGTACTATTTACTTTAATTATACATAATATATTCATTTTAGATTTTAATGAGCTATGTAAATGAATTTTCTAACGATGATGTTCACTTTTTGTGTAGTGAAAATTTTTGTATTCATCGACCTGTGGTATATAGAATACCATTTCTCAAATTTAATTATGTACTGACTTTATATCATAGGAAAGCTTTCTCAATAAGAATATCTTTTCTTGGACAATAAAGTATGTTGATTGATTGATTACTTTTCAAGTTATTATCAAATTTTATCTTTTTTGTTCGAAATTCATACTTTCATGGCTGATACTTTGCTTCTCTGTCAAAATCGAAATCAGTAAATCAGAGCAACTGTATTTAAACTGATCATGATTGAAAGAGTCCGTACTTTGTGATGATTATAACGTTTTTTAAACTTTTGTATGGTTATATTGACCTCTTGAAAGACGGCGAGCAAGAAATAATAGAATTTCAGGAGATATATGGAACACTGGGTAATAAAACTAATCAGCATTGAAAATATTTGATTAACAATCTGTCATGGTGGTCAATTAGATAGAGTCACACCTAATTTTGAACATAATTAATTTTTGATCAAGTGGTGAAGTCCTCGAATTTTCGATTAAAAGATAATTGCTTTTGAATTTAATTTAATAATCAGGTCGTAAAGTGCCAGCCCTTAGACATAATGGAAAATGCAGAGTTGGTGGAAAGTGTTTCGCCCTGAAAATTAATTGTGCGATTAGATTCCGATTGTCCAGTTTGTTTTTCTGTTGCTTCCAAGGCTCGAACTTTCAACTCAGCCAATAGCCAAACACGTCAGTCGATTTTTTCTTTGAGTGGGGAGTTCTGCTACATTCAAACATACCCCGAGAGAAAAATTAAAGTAATCATGTTCAAAAAGCTTCCCTTATTTATACCATAGATACATGTTCTAGGTCCCTGCGTCTCAAGTGTCTTGAATTAATTTCACAATAATGCCTTATCGACTAGTCTAAAATCAATTTTGCAACGTATCCTTATGTAATAGTTAGGTGAATTTAGTAATTGGAATATTATAAGCTTGTCTCATCATCTAGTCCTAAATTAATTTTACAATGTGTCCTTATGTAGTCAGGTAAATCTAATAAATAAAATATCAAATTAACAAGCTATATAGTATACTATTAGGTATTGATCCACCACCATTTTTCATAATTTCATTATGTTTACTCATTTCTACACTCTAATAGGCATATAGATGCTTGTTGTTAACTTGTCTAACTGGCTGTTATCAATTGTCAAAGTTCGGAAGTCCCTATTGGAAGATCCTATACTTTTACTCTTGAAATACATTTTTCTAAAACTCTAAGTTCCTCAATGCCAGAATTTCTTAAACTCAATTTTTCAAATACATTGTCACTAGATGTACAACTATGGAATAGATTCCTAATTATAATTTTCCATCATCTTGCTTGAGTGAAATTGTAAATTTTCATATTTTTGGACCTGTTGAAATCCGTTGATGATCGTGTGGTTTTTACTTGTGAAAAATATGATTTTACCAATTTTATTGAAAGAAAAATATGAGAAAACTATAGCATAGAATCCTAATGATATTTTTATATTTATTTTGTTCAACTAAAATTGGTACTAACATTTCAAACTGTCAAATAAAAGTAAATTTGAATAAATCATGAAATATTATATAAACAGAATGAAAATGAAACATTCGACAAAAGTCATTTATGTGGAGGAAAAATCAGTTTCTTATCGACCTTTTTTGGGTATTTCCACAATCTGAAAAATATAAAAATCATAATGGAGAACTTTATACAAGTGTAGAAGGGCAAACTTTTAAGTTTACCCCGTTAAGTTACTGCGTAAAAATCAAATTATTTTTCACAAAGAAAAATCTTCTATCAAAAGGAGTTTTTCTTCCAGTTTGTGTGAAAGTTACTTCTTTGAATGATCTACACATCTATGTATAGAGTTACTTCTTTTGAAATTGATTGCTTCCTTGTTTTCTTTGGAAGATTTCCACAACTTTTTGTATCGAATTAGAGTAGTAGATAATCAAAAACTTTCTTTCCCAAAAATTGAAGACTGCTGGAAATATAACCCTTTCAATTCATAGTAGATTATGTTTTATGCAACTTTAAATGAAAATGTTGAAGGAGAAAGAGTTCAGAAGGCGGAATACGAAATCGTCATCATACCAGTTTTTGAAACTATAACACGAAATAGTTTGTGGTGATCAAACAGATGTAGTAGAGATCAATCATGCAGCAATGAAACAGACTGACGACAGTTACTGGAAAATAAGAAAATCATTCACTATTAAAGAGCTGTTGAAAAGAAAAAAGTACAATCGTGTTGAAACCATATTCATTTTTCTTTCTGTTTTTTTAATGAAATCATCTTGAAATAATGAACATAGGCAGAGACTAGCATATTCACCAATAAATATTTTTTCAGTTATTTCAGTGTGAATGAAAATGAGTACAAGATTTTTAGTTATACCACAATTGGGAGAAGAGAAGGAAACATGTTTGGAGATTATATTTACTTTGTATCCAAAATAAGGAGGTACAGCAGGGAAAAATCAATAGACGTAAGAGATACAAAGCCGAATAAATTAGTCAATTTCAGAACCTATTTTGTATGATGTTTCAAAATTAACAAAATATTAATTAATTATGGACCTATTCAAAGCGAACCAGAACTTGACAAATTTTTCTGACGATATTGAAAAACAAAAAATACTATTTCATTGAGTAGGGGCGATTCGACCTCAGACGTGTTCTTCAAGGATAGTTGAGTATAGCAATGCATTTTTAGTTCAGCCTAGCACAACTAATGAGACCTGTGGCGGGTCAAAACAGTGACGTCTGGTACTGAATCATGAATGTGTGGTTTTTGGACTCTAGTTTGAAATTCTTCATTGCCACATTCCAAACTGTACAAGATTGATTTCTATTTTGTCGACAACAATAGAATTTTCAGGAAATTTGAACGCGTTGGTATATTTTTTTCTAATCTTCTATTGATCAGAAATTAGTCGTATTTAACAATTTTGCCTATGAAAAAAATTATTTAAAAATAATACTTATCTTTTACGTTTGGGAGGCCAAAATCTGCCTCCGTCTTCAGAAATGGATAAAAAATTCAAATATATTCGCAGTCATTCCTTTTTTGATATCTTATTCCTTTACTTCTTCGACACACGTCAAAGAAGTTTTGAAATATGAAATTATGTCAATGTTGTTGATTGACAACTGAAACATTCGATGTAATACAAATTTCTGAAGACGGAGGCAGATTTTGGCCTCCGAAACGTAAAAGATAAGTATTCTTTCTAAATAAATTTTTTTGATAGGCAAAAATGTTAAATACGACAAGTTACTGATAAATAGAATATTTTTCTTTGTGAAAAATACTTTGATTTTCACGCAGTAACTTATCGGGGTAAACTTAAAAGTTTGCCCTTCTACACTTGTATAAAGTTCTTCATTATAATTTTTATATTTTTCAGATTGTTGAAGGTAACAAATACCCAAAAAAAGTATATAAAAACGGAAAATGAAACATAATATCATAAAATACATGTCCAAAAGATGTTACTACAGTACTCTTTTATATTCCGTATAATAAGTCCTCGGCAAATGAGTCACCCACCGTGAAATACTGATGTATCAATAAAACAACATTAGATTATTTTTCACCACACTGAATTGTCAGTAACTTGAATATATTCGTACTTGTCCTTTTTTTTAAATTTTCAAGTTGTGATCTCTGCGGGATGTTACGAATGAGAACCCCCCCAAGACCAACTGAAGACCAATTTCATCTACTAACTTTTTGTTCCCTTCCTCCATGAAGGTATATTGAAGAAATATTGACTTTTGGAATTTTATGACTGAACAGATACAATGATGTGAGTCAACCAGTTGAATGGAAGTTATTGGTTATTCGAAACCATTCTAAAACCACAATTATTATGATGCAAATATCACGTTCCCTGTACAGACACTATTTCAAAATCAAACATTTCCAAACGGAATATTTACAATGGCAGCAAATAATAATGTTCGATTTTGTTTCCGTATCGGTGATTTCATAATAATGTTATTGTTCAATACTCTACAATTTATTGTGCGATTGTCACTTGTTAATGAGGAAATAATATTTGAACTTATTGAACATTCATATCCCAGGATATTATACAAGATAGCTATTTTCATCGTAATACATTACTCTTCTCAATTATAATTTTGTGATAAATACAAAACTGATATTGAAGTCAATAAAAGTTGGATTTCCACAATTCTGATTTCTAATAGATACTTAAAATACGCCGTGTGGTTGTGTAAGTGACGTAATTACATATGCAAAATGGGTCATCGCTCATGATGACGAATAGTTATTTTTCATGCAGGATCTGCATGAAAATTAACATTAGGTCACTCTAAATCCAATATGGTGGCTCGACTAAGATGGCGAAATAGGTATTTTCATCTATGATGTGTGCATCATAGGAATTTGCTGAAAAATATACGGAAAATAAAATGATGTTACTGAAGTGCTATATTGAATATAAATATCAAAATAGTGAAAGTTTTCACCTTTGCATGATCTACATATCTATGTATTGAGTTATTTCTTCTGAAATTGATTGCTTCATTGCTATCTTTGGAAGATTCTCACACTTTTTGGTATCACAATGGATTAGTAGAAAGACAAAACATTTCTTTTTCAAAAATTAATCACTCCTAGAAATATGAACCTTTCAATTCAAACAAAATTCTTTTGGCTGGGATTTAATCAAATAATCCGATGTCATCCATGACATGAATAGATTAAATTCAGTTCGTGACATAAAAATCGAAATTTATGAATGAATTGTGTGTTTTTTTATAATGTCATCCAGATTGATACTGAAGAACCCTAAGGCAAATGTCTTACGGCAAAACATTGATGTTCATCAGTGAGGATGACAGTGTTCCACGTAGGTGGAATTTTTACCTTTCATTTAGTAATTTGTGTAGAAATCCTATGAATAACATCTGATTCAGTTCCATAATGGATATTTGGAATACAAACTGACTAGAGAAAAGTATTTTTTGTATAATTCATATAATGTATATGAAAGTATTTGTTTTCGAAAGAATTTTTCTTTCGAAAACAATATTCATATGAAAATAGCAGTTTCAAAAGGGGTTTTTCTTCTAGTTTGTGTGAAAGTTACTTCTTTGAATAATCTACACATCTATGTATAGAGTTACTTCTTTTGAAATTGATTGCTTCCTTGTTTTCTTTGGAAGATTCCCACAACTTTTTGTATCGAATTAGAGTAGTAGATAATCAAAAACTTTCTTTCCCAAAAATTGAAGACTGCTGAAAATATGACCCTTTCAATTCATAGTGGATTATGTTTTATGCAACTTCAAATGAAAATGTTGAAGGAGAAAGAGTTCAAAAGGCGGAATACGAAATCGTCATCATACCAGTATTTGAAACTATGACACGAAATAGTTTGGTGGTGATCAAACAGATGTAGTAGAGACCAATCATGCAGCAATGAAACAGACTGACGAATATATTCACAGTTACTGGAAAATAAGAAAATTATTCACTATTAAAAAGCTGTTGAAAAGAAAAAAGTACAATCGTGTTGAAACCATATTCATTTTTCGTTCTGTTTTTTTAATGAAATCATCTTGAAATAATGAGCATAGGCGGAGACTAGCATATTCACCAATAAATATTTTTTCAGTTATTTCAGTGTGAATTATTAGATTTTCACCAGCCTACATATTGGTCAATATTCTTCTTCAAAATTTGTCAGTTTGAAATTGGTCACTCAAAATTATCGGAAAGATATATTGTCAATGAGTTGAAACATTATTGTTGTTACTTCATTTTGAGTACCTATATTTGCGGAGTTTTCATTCTTCAATTAAATATTAATGATCTTGGTGGAAAAATATGAACCCCTTGCATAATGATCAAGCTATAATGACGGAGTTATGGTTAATGGTTCATTATTTAGCATGCTGGTGTTCGTTCACTTAATAATATTCAGCATAATGTTCTGTCGTTATACCTACTCACGCGTAGGTAAATGATAAAAGGAAAATCGTCCACTTAGTTATTCATGATGTTGTTACAAGTTTTTTTACATTTGATTCGAAGGGATGTTCAGAAGTATGTATATCAATTCTAGTGATGATGATGATATTAAAAATCTTTTTGTCGAGCAGATATTTTGGGTCGGAAATAAAGAAAATGACACTCATTCCTTCATTCATTCATTCTTAACCTTCGTGACTTGTAAAAAATGTTCGTATTTTTGATTATATATAGGAATTTTTTGACAATGATTCATATGAATCTTTACTTAGAATGCTGAAGAAATAGAACATACATTCCTCACCGATCAGGTTTATATAATTAATACTCAGAAAAAGACTCGTAGCATCTAGTCTCGGAGAGACAATAATTCAAATGAGCGTGTATAAAGAATGTATATTCAAGGGGGTATTGAAGCCTCTTCTATAGTAGTTGGTTATCGATGATAATCCGGTAAAAAAAATCATGAGCCAATATTATGTGATAATTTGGTTGTGAGAATAACGAAGATTCATATCATATAAGTCATCTCGAAAGTCATGCAAACCGACGTAACCTGACTTCTAGTGAATCAGTAAAATTGTGGCAAATAACATACATTACATTATCATCAAAATTGAAACTGTAAGAGGTGTGATTTGAAACCATTAAATTTCTATTGTTATTAATAAATGGTTATCAAATTTATGCCTCTTCAATACAGTCACTGAAAAGAGCAACATGGGATTCTTTCATGGCGTTTAAAATGATACTGGTTTGCTTATAGACGTAACAAGTTAGGTCCCAAGATCTCTTTATGTTTGCATACGCGTGAACTACGCTTGAGGAAGCTATTATATAGCGAAACACGTGTCGCGGTTTTTGTAAAACTCTTCATAATGAAAATCATACAATAAACTGTAATAATCAATTTCGATTTTCAATAATTAGTTACGGGAAAACTAGGGTATTCAGGAAGCTGAAACAAAGTGCTTTGTTTTTACATGTTAAATTACTATCAAGCGGACTGTAAATCAAAAATCAAGAAACAAACCCATCATCGATCAAGTTCATGGGCTTTCAAAATCAATGATGAAATATCAAACTAATTATGAAGCAAAAAAATATGATTGGGTTTTAATTAGACCTAATATTCAGAACTCTTATATCTGCATGGCACTTATATAAATATAATTCCACTATTTGACAATATAATAGCAGCCAAAAAAAAGTTTCAATGAGACTTTTGAATAAGCATTTTTTTATATCCAAAATCGTTGTGTAAAGATCATTTACCACGAATTGCTTAATTGAAAGGGGTCATAAGGAGTTCAAGTATATACGAGCCCAAAAGAAAAAATATTTTCAACTGAAAAAATCAAATGAACTATGAAACTTGGAACTGTTCGTCCAGTAGGAATTGAATATGTTTCTCTTCACTGTAAGTTTTTGAAAGAATGGACCATCTAATTGAAAAAATATTCCGAGCAGGTTTGATTCCAAGAAATATTCCGTCGATAGAGAAGACCTATTGTTTATAATATCAAATACTGATAGGCATCCAATGGATGAACCAAAGTCATCACCACCCCATCAGTCTTCAGTTTTGTTCTGTAAGCAATGGAAAAGAATTGATTCGCTGGAAGCACTGAAAAAACTCCTTCGGTTAAAAAAATGTTCGTATTTTTGATTATATATAGGAATTTTTTGACAATGATTCATATGAATCTTCAGAACATACATTCCTCACCGATCAGGTTTATATANTGTTCGGAAGCTTTGGTGTAGTAATGAATATTATTGGAGTTATATTCCAACACCAAACCGTAATTTAAACACCTCGACACGTGTTTCAATCACTAAGTGATTATCTTCAAGAGGAACATTAAAATTGTAACCGAAACACGTGTCGAAGTGTTGAAATAACGATTTGGTGTTGAGATAAAACTCCAGTAATATTATTGACTAACGAAGTGATCGCCAACACTACCCAGTCCTTACATCACCAACAGTACATCTTTTTATATTTCTTCTTGTTCAGAATACCTTCTCCAAATCCATCACCGTTTCTTGGAATATTACAAATAACTGCCCATCATGCAAATCTAAACCATCGTCCAAAAATAGCTTTCATAAATACGTAGTTAACCTATTGAATACGTGTATCGGTAGTCGTGTTGTAGGATCGATCGGACGAAGGGTAGAGAAAGCATAACCATCAGGGGCGAGCGTTGTAGACAAAACTTGAGCGGTTGAACGGGAGCACTGAAATGCTGCGGTGCCACCATGCCGCCGGCTCGATATCGGTCCAGATAATTTTGGCCAACCGCCAAAAGTTGGGGGCATCGATGGCGACGCCGACGTTGGCGAAATAAGGATCTCGTAACCTACTTCGGGAATGCGGAATGAACTGAGTTTATTTGAGACACAAGACAGTTGTAGGATAATGATAATTCATGCGCAGATCTTTTTAGAACGAGGGTTTCTCATTCTGAAAGGGGTCAACGTACTGATAAAATTCGAACACTACGTTACTGTGGCAATTGGTCAGAATAGTAGTAACATATCTTGGGCAAAAGACCAGATATAGCTTCATAGACAAAATTATTGACTATTTTTTGTCTTATGCAGTGAAAATTATTATGGAGAATAGAATGTTCGCATTGCCGAGCACAAGAAACACACACAGCGAGGTGAAACCTGCAAGAAAATTCAAGGAAGCCGCATACATGTTGTCCAACAACGTATTCAGCCAAGCTAGCGTGGAAATACGCAACATAGGGAAACCCATCATCAAGCAAAAAATGGCCAACTCCCGAAAAAACGGTCATCTCCCACGGAATCAGTGAAGCTCTATCTGTAGAGCTCTCGACTCATTACCGCGTGGAGTTGACAAATTTCCCAACTCATTACTGGAATTGGCTCTGAAATTTCCAGGCAACTCCATTCATAATCAAGATCAGAAATCAGATTTTCCCATTGTGGTGAAATCTCAATAGAACTCCACAATGTTTTATTCACGCTATACGATAACAGAATGCACACATTCTTGCGAATACCTACATCACAGAAAAACCCAAATGATTTGTCGTCCTCTGCACTGCGAATCTCATTCAAGTATTCCAATAATCGATCGGAGATGAAATTCATTATCTGAAGAATCATTTGCACAAAAGCGAGCATCGCAGATTCCGGAATGTACATTTCCATCAATTGGCACCACAAATTGAAAATCCATTCGAACCTTTCAAGTGGGAAGTGCCCTTCTCTTTGCAGAAATTCATATTGAGAGTTTTAATTGAATTCGTGAAGCAGATTCCGAAACTTGGACGAGCTGATGTCCAATTTTACTTTTCAGGACGAGTAGAAGTAAAGTGACTTAAATGGTAACCATTCATTCGTATTCATATGAAGGACTAAATTCTTTCAAAATGATAGTAAACAGTGTTTGAAGGTGATTGACAATGTTTCATGATGAATTTCACTAGTTCGGACTTCCATTGTCTACTATATAAAAAAAACTTCCGCCAAAACGGTCATCTCCCACGGAACCAGTGAAGCGGAAAATGGAAAGCGGGNTTTTGAATTTTATTGGGGTATTATTGTATCGTGGATAATTTATAGATTTGGATCTGCTTGCTATTTCGTTATATAGGGTTAATAGTAAATCTGTTGGCGTCCTTGGAACATAAATTATTTGTATAACTCACCTCCTCTCGCTGTCTGAAAGCTAGCTGTCAGCATATAACCCTATTCCGTTTATATCAAAAATACCCCACTTATGAACTAATGATGAAATAAGAAAGAAGAAAAAAATATTACGTAACAAAGAACAGTAACAATGACAGTATTAATGACTTCATTATTTACGAAAAAACTTCGGAAACAAACATTAAACCAGATCTAGCAAATTTCAATGATTGCGTTACAGGGTACTAACGACAGCAACAATTTCTTCTCGACTTATATCTTCCGTGGTGGTTTATTTCACGCAGTAACTCATCGGGGTGAACTATTCAGTTTGCTCTTCATTACACTTCAGCAGATTCTCTGTTGAATTAGTTTTTATTTTTCAGATTTTGAAAGGTTATATACCCAAGAAAACAATAGACACCTTCTAACGATCCTCTTTTGGTAAGCGGAACATATTTGAAGAAACAGTATTCTTCTCCATTTGTGAAAAGAGTTTCAGAAGATTCATTCCACATCAGAAGTTTCAATATCTGTGCTACCGAGTTACGAGAAATATTTCGTGAAATAAAAAATAAAAGAAGTACTGTTATTGACAACATTCTTTTGAGTATATTGGAAAGTACCCTTGATAACCTCAGCTGAAGCTGTAAATATTTCATTTGACAGTATTGTGTTTCCATCATGCCTAAAAACAGCAGTTATCATTCCAATCCACAAAGGTGGAAACAGTGAAGATCCATCGAAATTCCGTCAGATTTCTTCATTATCTGTTTTTCCTAAGGTCGTAGAAAGACTTGTCGAGAAAAGAATGCTGCAGTTTTTGCAAGACTAAAACATCTTGAATAAGGCCCAATTTGGATTTCAGACCGGAAAAAACACAAATGATGCCATTTTCCACTTCTTGTAAAAGGTATATCTAGGGATGAATGAGGGCGCAGCAGTTGGGACAGTTTTCTGCAATTTGTCGAAAGCCTTCGACTGCATCAATCACAGGATACTGCTCCAAATGCTTCAGTGATATGGATTCAGAGATGTAAGCTTCAATTGGTTCGAGTCATACCTCTCTGACAGGAAGTTACTTGTGATAACGAAAGAGAACAATTCCAACTCCAAATTACTAAATATCAGGAGTAGTGTTACACAAGGTTCAGTCCTTTGGCCGAAATTATTCCTATTATATATAAATGACGGCCGGTATTAATACATAGGGCCAGTTCACAATGTCTTCTGATGACACAACACTGATGTGGAAGGGGTCTAATTTTGAGTTACTAAAATCAAAAATGGAAAATGATTTGGAGAAGGTAAAACACTCGTGTGACTCAAACCATCTCTACTTTGAAACAAAAAAAAACTAGCCTTCCCACCTATATATAAGAATATATTCATGAACCTCTTATATTTGACACTACATTCATGAACCTCTTATATTTGACACTACAACCATTGATAACAAACTCTGTACCAAATTTCTTGGCATTGAAATTGATAGTAACCTAGAATTCAATGTCCACATCTGAAGTCTTAAGAAAGGAAACTGGCTTCGGGCTGCTTTGCAGTGAGAGTTGAGTCTGAGAAACTGGGCCTGCCAATGAGTGACATATGTTTCTATAATCGAATCACACCTGCGATATGGTATTGCATTTTGGGGTTATTGCAGCAAGCGATTGTTCGATTATGTTTTTGTCCTGCAGAAACGAGCAGTCAGATTCATGTCCAGAGCTGAATATACCGACCATTGTGAACCGTTAATTATAAAACACAGAATTTTGACTTTAACTTCCATTTTTAAACTTGAAACTCTATGTTTGGAGCATAAGCACAAGTCCAACGTCTCCGATACTGAGCGCACTCGAAAAAGCCATAATACTCGTCAAATAACGAGAAAAAACT
>NW_019293014.1:7839-39771 GCF_000500325.1 Leptinotarsa decemlineata | reverse complement strand
CGCCTATATCAAGTTGAAATAATTTATACGTACCTAGATATTCTACTTTAAAAAAGGAAAATTATCTTTATAAATCAACAATTAAGGCAAAATATAAATTATAGTTCAATACAACCTCCACAAGCCACATAAACAACATTTGTTTTGTTATTTATTTATATAGAGGAAGATAGGTTAGGTGCACAAAATGTCATATGTCACAAAATGTCTCGGAACTCGGGACATAAGTAAACAGAACAGCACGCCTCTGAAATATGTTATCTTTGTTTGTGTACAGGTAACAGATTCATTGTCCTTTACTAGCTATAACCGATGTTGCCAAATGGTGAAATAGAAACGAATCGCTTTAAATGTTGAATGCATCATTTCATTCCTCTTTTTAAGTATTAAAATAATTTTTTGAACAAAAAGGTTGAAATGATAAGTTGAAATGCGTTGTTTTAGAGCTCTTTTATGAAAACTACTTGATTTTCATCAGGAGGAACATTCCCCATTGCTATAAGGAGCATAAGGAGTAGAAGCAAAGTTGAACTTCGATTTATGTTAATAAATTAGGCAAACCGTCTCTTGGATAAAAAGTGCGATGACTGTTAAAATTTTATTGGCAGTGAACAAGTTCCTGCACGATTCTCTGGGTTTTACTTAACAGAGACATCTTAGTGCCCTCTTCTGTAATATCAATACAGTAGAGAGAAGGGTTAAGTTGCATGCTCCCCAAAAAGGTATTCCAAAGGTATTCAACTAGTGCATGGTTAAGGGTCTTGCCGATATGGAAACCCAACTCATTTGAAACCACTCTATCTGCTTAACATTCGGAGGAGATCTTACTCTTGAGTTGTTTAAGGTGTTCACCAAATTTTAGCCTAGTAGCAAATGAATACACCAAGAAATTTTGTGTTTAATTTATTTTTCAATGTGGCAGCGTCTATTGAAATTTCATCAAACAAACATTTGAATGATATTATATTCGTTTTGAATGCATCGAGAGAGTAAATTTGCATGGCACCAGCATTTCACTTTCTTCAAGTCGGATGATATCATTTTATTTAGCACCACTGAGTTTTTTTCATTCCACAATATTGTAGTATCATACGCGAGTAGAGTGAAACTACCAGATATGTCAGTCATAGAGATGTCATTCATATATAGGAGAAATAGAATAGAGCCTGACACAGAACCCTGTGGTACTCCAGATTCACTAGCCCTGTTCTCCGAGAGTTCCGTTGTTGAGGACAACGTGACAAACTGAGAGGAAGCCTATCAAGCGGTGTTTCGCAAGGACCTATATTTCAGTATCATATCTATGCCGATACCTAATTGTGTCATACGGTGTCTGTTGAAAAAACAAGGCGAATTTCCATTTTTCCCAAAAACTATTTATTCATTCATCAATTTCTATTTTGTGCCAGCTTTCGAATCAGAAGTGCTGAACCTGTGGTTCCTTAGAAGAGCCCACTAGATCACCTGATATGAGGCCTGTAGATGTATCTGATACACAACCGCAGTTCATTTTCAGAGCTCGTGGATAGAAAAAAGAGGTGCTTGCAACGAAATTACCCCAGGAATACATCATAATGTAGGAAATAAATTTGTAAACAGACTTCACTATTGTCAGGAAGCGGATGGATAATATTTCGAGCATCAATTGGAATGAACTGGTGTGAGTTTCGATTACAGTTTTTCTTGAAATCATGATACTCATCGTTTGTTTGCAGGTTGTTGAAACGAATATATAAACTGCTACTCATTTGGGAATGGCTTATTCGATTTCCAATAGTAAGAGAGTTTTGGATAGAGAATTGGAATACCTATCAAGTGAGCTATCGGAAGCCCCCTTTTCCATTGGAAAAAAAATTGGTTTGTCATGGTATGTCATGCAGTACCATCTATACTGAAAATTATACCATTTTACGTAATCTGTTCTGTCCTTGATATCGTGTTCCATTCAAATATGTCGTCCGCAATATCTCTACTAATATTATAGATGCGAATGTAAGTATGTTTGTTACGGTTTCACGCGAAAACTACTCAACCGATCATCATGAAATTTTGTACACATATTCTTGGAGGTATTAGAAGTAACATGGGATACTTTTTAATGAAAACATTTTTTTATGTAAGATAAAAAAAAAGTTTGTCAAAAAAATCTTAAAATCTAGCTACTTCAACGTCATCTAGCATTCCAGTAATGGAGTTNTACTGTACGGGTTTCCAAAAGATTGTCAAATTTGAAAGACTGTATCGAATTCTTTTAAAGATACCTGGTCAATAAAATTATTTTCTCTGCAAGTTACTGAAAAATTCACATTTCAATAAGTTACAACATATGATTTAAGTGACCAGAAATAGCATTTTTTTATGAAAATTAGAGAAAAATATTGATTGTTTTTGCCATTATTCAAGATCCGAATTTACCTAAATATTTTAGGTACTGGCACAGATAAGCCCCAAATGACAGGTAGTCAGTAAAATAATGAAATTAAATAATAATGAAAGGATTATCTAAACAATTTTTGAAGATTACCTCTTCATTTACTATAATCATTTGTTCTGACAGACCCAAAATAGTAATATTTTATATCTTGTACAATTTTAAATGTTCCATTGATATTTGAAGTTAAATTTGGGATTCAACTGAGAGTGAGCCAAGCCGTTTATTTAAACGATACTGTTTACTAAAGTACAAAATTTTCAAATCAATCAGGAAGAGTGTTTTGTTTCCATTAAATATAACATATAAATATATTTGAGTATTTTGGCACAAATTTTTCACAAATGATGGCATGTATTTTGGACGTAAATGACAACTTTGCTTCATCACGAAGTTGTCATTTTAAATAACCATTTTGATTTATTATAAAGAACCCTAAACTTTGTTTTTTCGTCATAGAATTACTTTTTTAGGCTTTTTAAAGAACTGTTTTCACAGCACACGGCACATTGAATTACACCTTTTAAATGTAGAAAGAAAAGGGAGGATAATTTGTACCTCATTTTAAAGATATATACTGTTGGATTTTCCAAACCATCAGAAATTAAGTTTTTTGAACTGGTGTGTGAACAATGATAAAACTTGTACATAAAGAGATATTGAAAGTTTGAAGTTATCTTTTTTGTTCATTTGTTCATAAAACTCATAGCATCTATCAAGGTTATCAACAAAAACAATAATATTGAAAATCCCATTTTCCTTTTCGATTTGTTGTTGTTTTAAATAATAATGGAATATACAGGGAGATCTATCATGGAGTAAAGATATAACCAGTTTTTTTAAATGGAACATCCCATTTTTTCAATTTATGAAGTAACCTTGTGCTGAACTGATTGCAAAAAGTATCACAATTGGTACGAGCTGACAAAATTGTTTGGTAATAAATTTTTTTTCAGCACATCATAAAAAATACATATTATAATAGGTTATTTACAACATATCAATTATGTGGCGAAGAATTGCATTTTTCTACCCAAATTAGTGAAAAATATAGATTGTTTCCGTTTTTCACTTATATTATAATTGCATAACACTTATTATAGTATATATTTTTGATTTTATTCAGGATTAGAATTTACCTGCAGGCACAGAAAAGCTCAAAAATGTTATTTTGTGCCCACAGGTAGTCAGTAAATTATTAAATTTATATGATGATGGAAGGATTGTCTTACCAGTTTTTGGAAATAACCTCTTTATGTATTATGTTCATTTGTTTCGACTGACCCAAAATTTTATTAATCTTCTACCTATTTCTTGAAGACTGAAATTTTCTTTAGACATTAAAGTTGAAGTTGGGATACTAATGAAGGTGTTCAAAGCTGCTTCTTTGAATTATGCTTTTGTTCACTAAGCAGAAATAATTTTCAATACACATTATTTTGAAATCTGATAGGTAGAAAGAGTATACGAGGAGAAATGTTCCCTTTCAATTGTATATTTTTGAACATTTTAAGTAAAAATTTTACATGAAATGTGGAAAGAATTAAGGACAAAAAGATATTGGGTGAATTTCACTTGCCCATTTTTTATCAAGTTTGTTTTTATCCCAAAGTTGTTATTTTTAGCAATCATTTTTATTTCTTATAAAAAACTCAAAACTTTGGTTTTTTCGTTATACAATTACTTTTTTCGATAAGATAACAGATAGTTTCGTAGAGGTCACGTTGATTTACACCCATAAAATTTGAAACGGAGGGGAAGGTTGAGTGGCACCTCATTTCAAAGATATGTACTATTTAATTTTCCAGAAATTCAGTTTTTGAAACTGTGTGAATACTGATGAAACACATCTTAAACCCAGATGGTGTTCCCCAGGGATCCACATTGTCTTCAACTCTGTTTTTATTGTATATCAATTACCCCAATTACTAGAATGTGTGATTCATTCAACAAATATTGTAGTAATGTAAATGTTTTCTTAAACTGTGTGAATACTGATGAAACACATCTTAAACCCAGATGGTGTTCCCCAGGGATCCACATTGTCTCCAACTCTGTTTTTATTGTATATCAGTTACCCCAATTACTAGAATGTGTGATTCTTTCAACAAATATTGTAGTAATGTAAATGTTTTCTCTATTACGTTGAATTCCTTTAAAATAACGATGAAAAGAATATTCAACATATAACAAAAATAATTGCTTAGTATGTACGAAATTTGTTAATTCATTAATTTTTATTTTTTCTTGTATCTGTTGACACCGTGTATCTCTGTAACCACTACTATCAGTGGATGCTTCTATGGGTATTTACCTGTTTGTATCCCAAATTTTGAATAAATAAATAAATCAACGACTTATTGGAAAAAAACATTTGGATTCCAGGACATAGGCTGCGGATGCACATCTTCACCGGTAGCGGGAAGTTGAATATCTTGATGATGATATAGAAGTAATTTCGACTTGGGATAAAAGTAACCAGGTTCAATACAATGCCACAAAAATTCAGGCATCAATTTTCTCCAAAAAAATTAATGTCTCCGAACGGATATAACAATGTCAGGTCAGACAATTCCACCAATATGTCTTGGCACATTTATGTCGCAGGAATTGTAAAGGCTGCTTCTCAAAAGTTTGAATCACTGTTCTGAACCAGAAAACTGTACACACCTCAGCAACTGTTGATGCTTTATAAAGCTCTGATCAGAGTTTCCTTGGAGTATTGTTCTCTTGTATAGAGCTCCGCCCTCAAACATACCCTGAAGCTGCTGGATTCCATCCAGAAAAGAGTCATCTGCCTGATTGGAGACGCGAACATCACTTGCAACCTTGATAGTCTGGAACATCGAAGAAAGGTTGGAGATTTGTCTCTTTTCTATAGACACTTTCATTGGAAGAGTTCAAGTGACTTGGCACATTTGATTCCACCAAGAGCGGTACATATCAGAAATACGCGACGGACTGTGGCTGCTCATCGTTTGAGGTTCAACTCAGTTCAACTCGAACTTCACTGTTTAAGAACTCTTTCATCTGGAGAACGGCGTTACCAAATGGATTTAATCTCTCGCGATTCAAATCCAATGTGAATCACTACTTTCGCATAGGCACCGCTCTCAGAGCGTCTTAAGGTTTCTGTATTGCTTGTCTTTTGTCCTTAAAAAAACGATATTTAAAGACTGATTGACGTTACCTTTCTTTTCGTTTGTTCGTGAAATTATTGGCATCCAAAGTTATAAACAAAAACGATATTTCATTTCGATTTATTGTTTTTTGAAATGATAATGGGATATACAGGGTGATCTACCGTCAAGTAATGACATCATAACCGGTTTTTTGAGATGGAACATCCCATCTTTTTTTCAATTTCTGACGTAACCTTGTGCTGAACTGATTCCAAAAATGTATCACATTGCTTACAATCGGTACTAGGTGGTAGTACTACCACAAAATAATAAATGAAGAAAAACTCAATTCAAAATTCTTATACACCTTATCAATAAACTAATAAAAAACTCGCCGTAAGTGTAAACACCACTCTAACCACACTTATTTGTCCTCGACTACACTGTAAATTTCTTCGAAATCTATTATCTATCAAAAATTTGAAAGTTCAAATCTGTTTTTTGGGACAGTATCTGAACCATGAATCCAACCACCATCAATCGACAAAAAGAGGAATCATCAAGACTCTATTGGACCGTGCTCTTCAGCGGAATGGATACTCCAAAGCGATGGTAGAAAAGACTTTGGCTAAAAGACAGCAGGAGCCTCGCAAGGAAGAGAAGCCGTCACAACCTATTGAATCAGATATCATTCACTGGATTGCTACACAATAAAGTAAATGAAACTGTCATCCTCACTGGTGGACATCCGATGTTTTGCCGTAAGACATTTGCCTTATCGGCTGTTCAGCACCAAATCTGGATAACATCATAAGAAAAAGCACTCTAGTCATTCATAAAATTACGACTTCATGCCACGAATGAGTTGAATCTACTTATGTCATGGATGACATCCCAATGACATTCATTCGCTCATTTGATTTGATTCCACCAATAGGAATTTTGATGGCTTTCAACTTCTCCATCTTGATACAAAAAAACAGAGATAATTTTTTGAAATTGATTGCTTTCTTCTTTCCTTTGGAAGATTTCCACACTTTTTTGTCTAAAGATGGAGAAGAAAAAGCCAAAACCTTTCTTTTACAAAAGTTAATCTCTCCTAAAAATAATCGTTTCAATTTATTCAAATCTGTATTGTTAACGATTCAAAGAAGAATGTTTTTATCGGAAATGGGGGAACTTCATGATTGGTGCTAGCGATATGATGCGAATTCAACAAGAACAATCCAGATATCCACGATTTTATTACTCGTATATTCATCAGAAGGTCAGGTCCTTTTCCGTAACTAATGGAATGGCAAATAAGAGAAGGGGCGTGCAATGTTACTGAATGGATTAACAAAAAGTTCATTCTTTCTATTAAAAAACCTTTCATCTCCTGCAAAACCAGAAAATTCTCAAGTTGGAAATGGTGTGTTTTAGGAAATGTAGGGGTTTTAGATCTGTCACCAATACCCAACAAACAGAAATTTTCCCAAAAACTAATAAATTATTTTAGTGTGAAATAATTGCAAAATCAAAATCGAACATTCGAGAACCGTGTGGACGGGGCTTAATGCAAAGACAGAGATTTTCGGTTTTGACACGTGAAAAGAAAGCTGAAGAAGAAAGCATAGTTTTTTTCTGGTGTGATTCGTCAAGCTGTTAACATGGCATTCTGGTGAAAAGTGGAAACTTCACTTCGAGATTAGTTCTTCGTTTTCGTGTTTTTTTTTTGTCATTGTGTTTTGTGTTGATAAATTTTATCGTTGAATACGTCTAAATAATAATTCACCTATCACCAGTTCCGACATTGGTGACCCCGAAGTTTTTTTTTAGATAAAAACGTTTCTGGCCTTTTTCTTCCCCATCTTTATACAAAACATATGGAAACACTTCCAGAAAAAGAAAGAAGAAAAACTAAAATAAAAGGTCCTACACACAAGTTTGTTTCGGGTAAAAACAAGAAGAAAAAATCCTTTCGAAACAACTACTTTCAGAAAAGCTAATGGGATCTCCCCCTACGAAGACGACATCTATGAGACAGAAAGAAAACTCAATCCTCGATATAGAAGACAAAATAAGCCAATCTTCGACATAGACATCCGAAAGAGATTCATGTTCTGTCTTTCACTGCAAGGCAACTCGATGGATTTGTGACAAAACGCCAGTCAACGCTGTTTCGACCCTACCAGGTCTCATCAGTGATAGTAGGCTAAAAATACCAAATAAGACGCCATCTATAGGAATGACAGAAAACTCAGTATCCGAAAGTTAAGAAAAACGAGACTTCCATTTTTGTTTAATGGCAGAGATCTACAAAGCCTTAAGCTTTTTTCCCAGAAAATAATTCATTTTGAAACAATCGACCATTAGGTGAAACAGAAATTCGAGTCGAGAAGCCGGACGATCGATTTTCGCTGCCTATTCTCGGACCCGTGCTAAGAATCGCAAGTCAAAAAATAATACTTCGTTAATCTTTAGCTCGCACAAGCTTCTACTTTCGAAGGTTGTCGTTCGTAAGAAGCTGGATGATTTTTTCAACAGATATTATAAACCCATACGTGCCTTATTCAGCAGAACATTTAACATCGAATGCGAACAAAAAGTCCACGTCTTTGCGGTATAGCATGCCATTTTGAATTTGGAACATCATTGAATAATCTAGTCAGCGAAAAATTATCTGGAGGTATGTAGATGGAAAAATGTTGGAACTCTTATTTACCATTGACGTAGATCTGAGTTGTGATATGAACAGTTATAGCAATCGATGTAGCAAATCATAGTTATGGATAACCAGCAGCAGTTTAAGTGAAAGCAGAAACCATTCACAAATTGCTTTTTTATAGGCACACATACACCAGAGAGTAGACTCCAGACCAGATCTGAGTAACCTCGAGAAAAGAGGCAAACTCCCCATTACAGACTTGAACGTCCCAACCCTAAAAAAAGCGTTTTTTGTTGAAAATTGGCTTCATTCATCAACGTAATCTCAATCAAGAGTCACACAATCATTCCAGCGCCGCTCTAACATTTCAATACCGCTTTTGTAGAACGATTTACCTTTTGCTTTAAATTAGGCCTCAGTTTCAGCAATAACCTCTTCATTCGAGCGAAATTTCATACCGGTGGATATTTTTTTGAGGTCTGCAAACAGCCTGTAGAAGGGAACCAAATCTGATGAATACGGTGGATGTGGTTCTGGTTACGTTTCATTGGAAGAGCTTCATGAAACAAGAGCCAAATCTATCCCTCTACGATACCTTTCATCACTTGGAAGAATCGATTGCAGCTAGAGAAATGGTTCTGATACAGATTCTGTGAAACATGTTCTTCCTCACGAATCAGTAGACAGTTGTTCTGAAAATCTTACGAAGAAAATTGGATTGGATAATTTAGGAAACATTTGCTACATGAATAGCATTTTATAAGTGTTATTCATGACGAAGAATTTCAAGAACGAGGTTTTACTGATGAACGAGAATGTTTCCTACTCATTCACCAAACTCAAAAAATTGTTCATGCAGTTGCAGTTTCGTAAGAATATATTATCTCGCCCACCCAGCGATTTCCTGGAGTCTTTGGAGTACACTAGATACTCGTTAGGACAAGAAGAGGATTGCTCCGTATTCTTAGGGTTCTTGTTGAACACTCTTCGTGAGCAAAAAATAGCATAATCAATACTCCTGACCACTCTGGATTGAATGATTCCGTACAGTCTATCTCGTTTTGTGTTTGTAGGTCTTTTGCTGGAACTTCAACTAGCGTTTCCTAATATAACTGATAACCCACCCGTGCAAAGCTTATTGTTAAATCGTCTGAAAATGGAACTTTTAATGGATGATGATCAACTGTATTGCCAAACATGCGCCAAACTGACTGACTATTATAAGATATCAAGTATAACTGAGGCACCAGTCAACTTAATAATAACACTGACGACCTTCAAAAATGACTCAACCTCTGACGGAAGCACTATACTCTTACGAAGGTTCGAAATAGATGAACACTTCAATCTAGCAGACCACCACTATTATCTTCATGCAGTCATTATTCACCGTGGTTCTGGCGTCCAATTTGGCTATATTACGCATTCGTCAAAGACGTAACAGACTGGTTTAAATTTGACGATAGTAGTGTCACTCAGTGTTCTGGCGATGTCTTGAATTCATTGGAGCCTCTGAAGATACCCTACATTTTGTTTTACGAAAGAGAGGACATTGGCAAATCAAGATCTTCAGATGATGTGGTGCTACATATTTTTCCGGGTTTTCTGCAGCTTATAAAGCAAATGCGCCATTGGAGTCCATGAAGTCTCCCCAGAGCGCCAATTAATTTTTGTTGTTTAATTATTTCATGATTTGTATATCAAACGATATAAATATATATTTTTACATATTCGAAGTACAATTCATGTAGTTTTGCCAGTGTTTTGATTATATTGTGACATGGTATGTTGTCGTGATGAAACAATTTTTTTTTCTGTGCCACATGCGGTCGTTTCTTTGGAATTTCGGTCTTCAAACGCTCCAATAACGCTCTATAATAATCACTTTTGATGGCATTTTCCTTGTTAAGATAGTCACTGAATATTACACCGATACCTCTTTCTTTTTTACAAAACTGACATGCCACGACACGAATCGATTGTTTTACTGAAGAATACCCACACTTCTGTAGCGAGAAGATACAGCTCTGTAGGATATGTAGAAAAGTGAATTAAAACCAGTCTTTTATTTTTATCGACACGAAAAAAAGTCAGCTTCCTCTACAGCTGATTCGAATAATATATCACGAAACCAAGATTTTTTTGTTTACGATTGTCAAAAAAAGTCCCAAATGATTTTGTTAATCTAAACACTTCACTCTTCGAAGTTGAGTTGGATTCAAAGACTTTTCACACCATATGTGTAAGTTTGAAAAGAGACTCATCTCCAAAAAATAGATATCCGAGATTTTTTGCTGGAGTTCTTAAAAAAAAACTACAGCCAGATTCGTACTTATCATTGGGACACCATGTATACTTCTAGAAAAGTTCGAATTTAGGTAATATACTATTATAGTATACAACTTTAGCATCCGTTATCATCAGAAACTAGATAATATGTGGTCAAGGTTCTTCTGTTTCATAGTGGTATATTTTTAAAACAAAAAATAACGAAAGAGATAATCAGACACGTGGAAATAACAAAAATGAAAAAACAAATTTAATCGGAAGGAAACCTCGACAAATCAATGTTCTTTAGGAGATAAAAGCAATTAATTTTGTGGTAAACGTCTCTCTATTTGAGAATGTTTGTAGTGAAAAGTATTGAATTAGTTGTTGAAATATAAAATGGAGTGGAGGAGTCGATGTTTTTTCAATGTTAAATATTTCATATTTTCTCTGAGGCTGAAAATTCGTCATACTTTGATGATCAATATTGGTTGTTTCAAAAGTTTTGTCCATTTTTTAAAGTCAACTTCTCTGAACTGATCCAAATCACTGCACCGCCATTTGACTCAGTGCACCGTTGACAACGTACACAAGTCGATTGTCAGCATAAAAAGTGTGTCCTAGGGATTCGATGAAGTCGTCGAAGGCAGTTTTTGCCTGGTCCTGATTGGCGGTGAGAAAGTTATCGAAGTGCTTGAAAAAATCCTATGGGGTTGGTTGGTTTTAAATGTAAAAGACAGTTTTGTGAAATTGAAAGGGGCATATTTTTAGGCTAAAGTGATTTTTGGGAATTTTCAATGTTAAATATTTCATATTTTCTCTGAGGCTGAAAATTCGTCATACTTTGATGATCAATATTGGTTGTTTCAAAAGTTTTGTCCATTTTTTAAAGTCAACTTCACTGCACTGATCCAAATGAACGCCATTTGAATCAGTGCACCGTTGACAACGTACACAAGTCTATTGTCAGCATAAAAAGTGTGTCCTAGGGATTCGATGAAGTCGTCGAAGGCAGTTTTTGCGTGGTCCTGATTGGCGGTGATAAAGTTATCGAAGTGCTTGAAAAGATGCTATGGGATTGGTTGGGTTTAAATGTAAAGGACAGTTTTGTGAAATTGAAAGGGGCATATTTTTAGGATAAAGTGATTTTTGGGAAAGAAAGAATTTAGCTTTCTACTCCTCCATGTCTTCTCAAGTCTGGTGAGGAGCTGTCTGATCGCACTCGGAGAGCTAAGTACCCAAAATAGGATCACTCTAGCTCAAGTACCCATACATGAGGGTCACAAGGGCAACGAGGAGGCCGACGTTCTAGCCCGTGAAGGCGCATCCAAAGCAAATATCGGCCCAGAACCCTTCTGCGGGGTAGCGAAAGCTTGTATAAAGACATCCATAAATTCATGGATGCAAGACGAATCGATAGATTGGTGGAATAAGCTCCCAGGAATGAGGCAGGCGAAAGAGTTTATGAAGAAACCGTCGCCCAGATTCACTGAAGACCTGCTAAACCACAACCGTAAGGGTGGGTCTACTAACGGGGCATAGCCGACTCAGGAAACAAATGAGCAACGTGTGTCTGATAGAAGAAACCAATGCAGGTTCTGTCAAGAAGAGGAAGAAACCGCACTGCATGTGCTCTGTGAATGCAAAGCGATAGCAAGGCTGAGATACGCAAGATGTGGGGAAGAGAAACGAGAGGCTGCCAGCTATATGATTGAACTGCTTAATCTTCCTCTTGAAAAGTGTCAACACCTAGACACGTGCTTTAATCACCAAGTGATCACCAAGATTAAATTGTTTGATCTTCCTCTTGAAAATGATAACTTGGTGATTGAAACACGTGTCGAGGTGTCAAAAATAACGGTTTGGTGTTGGGATAAAACTCCAGTAATATTCATTACCGCACCAAAGGTCCCAAACAGTGCATCACAAGTATTGAATTGATGAATTGATGCAAGATAAACTACTAACAGATTGTTGTTTTGGTTTTGATATGAATATTCTGGATGTTCATCAAGTATCGGTAGTTCTATCATATTTATGAAATCAAAGATGAAACGAATCATGAAAAATTTGATATACCTGCAAAGTGAAGATATCTTAACCAGAGAAGTAACCTTCGGACACAAACTGGAAGATAAGTCCTCTCGAAACAAGCATACTTTCATATAAACATTGAATTGATGAATATTGCTGGAGTTTCATTCCAACACCAAACCGTCATTTTTAATACCTCGACACATGTTTCAATCACCAAGTGTTTCAATCACCAAGTGATCATTTTCAAGAGGAAGATTCAACTGTTTGATCTTCCTCTTGAAGATGATTATTTGGTGGTTGAAACACGTGTCCAGGTGTTAAAAACAACGGTTTGGTGTTGTGATGAATTTTCAGTAATATTCATTACTACACCAAAGGTTCCAAACAGTGTATCACAAGTATTGAATTGATAAATTGATGCAAAAGAAACTGCTAAAATATTGTTATTTTGGTTTTGATATGAATATTCTGGATTTTCATCAAGTATCGGTAGTTCTTATATTTATGAAATTAAAGATGAAAGTGATGTGATCAAATATAAAAAGTGTCCAGATATTTCAACTACAAACGAATTGAAAACTTTCTTCTTTCATGCTAAAAATGCGTGACGCATCACAATAACTCACCCCCATCCAATATGTTGTTCATTTCGATATTTTCGCGAAATCCATATTTTAGTAGTCCTTCAAACGTTGCACGTCTCGCTCCAACGTTATTTTAGTTTGAGCCCTTCCTTTTTCAACCCCTTACAATTCGGACCCTCGCCTGTCGTCTATTGGCCACCCCAGCTGGACATTAAAGCTACCCTCAAAATCTACCCTTTGCTATTTTCTTGTTTTCAGCGAAAAAACCTTCCAGTCATCGGCATAAAATGTTGGCAGGCTCGACAAGAGAACAAAAGCAGATCCATTTGTTCTATTTCATTCGTATTCAAATGCTAGAAGGGTTGTTCCATTTCGTTGAAAGATAATCTGAAAAGGAATGAAACTGAAAATATCGATTATCCACTATATTTTCTTTTGTGTTAGTCTATTAATTTTATAATCTTGAAACAGGTACATAATAGTTGTTCATCTAGGCAACTACCCAGTTTGTAAAAATATGTCAGGATTAATAAAAAATTAGGTATATATTTCTTATACGGAGCGCTTTTAAAGGTTTTAGTAAATCCTCAGACCGATCCATTCTCAATTTTAATTTACTATATTTTTGCAAATAAATAAATAGAGATAAATGTATGACCTGCTTTAGTGTAACTTTGTTAAAACGAATCACTCTTCAAAATATTCCTATTGAAGTGGTACGTGAAACTGAAAAAATTGTTGTTTCTGCTTAATGAAAGAAGCAATGTCTGTTATGTGATTTTATAATAATAGTTTGAACAAATCTCATTAAAAACCTGTGATACAAACCAATAATTCTATAGATTCCTCCGAACAAACTGAGGCAAAAAGTTTATTGCTAGGCTCTTATCAAGATAATAAATACGATCCATGAAGGTGGTTCTACAAAATAATTGTACATAAAATGACTGAATCGAATGTTGGCTTACAGCAATTAATAGACGAAATTATCAAGAATAGAGAATGAATTCAAGAATACTATAGAAGCAGGTGAGGTCAGAGTTCAACTGAATTTGGAAGAATTGAACAGTAGAGTTGTGAGTTTAGAAAAAATATCAAGAGCTCAGGGAAGAAGTAGAGAAGCTGAAAAACTCGGACAAAAAAACAATGTGGTAATTTTCGGATTTTTTAAAAAACGCAGTCCCTACTCGTACCATCTATGCCATGCAAGTAAACAGAACAGCGCCTAAAACTCTTCAAGGCTAGGCCATTAAGCTCAGGGTCACCAGAGGCTGTCCTCAAAGTAGAGTACTATCTCTCCTTCTGTGGTGGCTCCTGATGAATAGTCTGCTTGATGCGCTCGACAGAAGAAAAGTAGATTTGTAAGCTTATGCAGATGACCTTGTCATCTTGGCAAGGTCCACGTCGGGAAAGGTAGCTTGTAATATTCTCCAAAGCACGATGAAGTTGTTCACAGTTGGGGCTTGAGGGAGCAGATGTCTGTCAACTCCATCAAAACTGTAATAATCCCCTTTTACAGGAAGAGAAAATTAGACGATCTAACGCCACTTTCCCTCGAGGGTGAGGTCACTCCATTTGGAACGGAGGTGAAATGTCTTGGCATTATCCTTTGGAAAAAACTCACCTGGAACTTTCACTTGGAAAGAGTTGTACGCAAAGCCAGATTGTCCCTATGGACATGTGGACGGACCTGTGGTGAAGGTTGAGGTTGAGGTCCCAAACAAATCCATTGGATTTATGTGATGATCGTCAGACCAATGATCACTTATGGTGCAATTGCCTGGTGGACCAGGCGAAGCTCTCTGGCTAACAGAGACAGGCTTGTCTGGCCACAAGTGGTGTCATCAGTACCACACCGTCAACGGCCATGAAGATCCTTCTAGATCTATCTCCTCTCTTCATTTTTCTGGAGATAGAGGCTAGATGGACTGCCTATAGACTTGTGAATATTGCCTATACCACAAATCAATTTAATGCAGAGTGCAACAGGCTATTGTTTGACACTGGAAGTCACAACATTCTGAAAATGACCTCTGACTTTATGCCTCCTCCAACTGTCAACTACGAACTGCCTTATAAAGTACTGTTCCCGAGTAGAGAGGACTGGATCCTCCGGGAGAAGGAAATATTAGGAGCAGATAGTTGTTGGTTCACAGATTGATCAAAAACACCTTCCGGTTCAGGTGCAGGTGTTTTCAGTTGCAGACCCAGGACAGAGATATCAACCTGCCTAGGAACCTATGCGACTGTATTTCAAGCAGAAATTCACGCTATTGAATTGTGTGCGGATATATTAGTATTAATAATCCTTATTTAATGATATTCTTAAAGTGTTTTAGATTCTTATATTTCATTTATTTGTTATAATGGACCCTTATATCAACAATTTTGAGTTAAACATATTGAAACTATAANAGTTGAGCAAAACTTAAATCTACTCAAATAGATGTAGAGGGATACCTACCAATTTTAGAGAATATTAATTTAAGAAAACGCCTTTGCATAATTTCAATTTGAGAAATATGAATATTTAATACTCCTCCCCAAACTACTATTCCATAGCGGATATGACTTTCCACAAGCGAGTAGTATAAAGTTTTGAGATATTTTAGAGGTAGGAGTTCTTTAAGATTCCTAAATTTGAATAGAATGGTCCTCAATTTATTGACGGTATACTTATTTATTATGGAGGTCCCATTTCAAATTGATGTCTAAAATTATTCCTTTTATTTTCTTTTCAGGAAGGATGTGGAAAGGTGTATCAGTTTTTATTGTTAATTGATCGAATGGGGGTGCTTCAGCTAAGTTTTGTCAATATTCACCGTCAGTAGTTTCTTATCTAGCCAATATTTTATGAGGGAGAAGTCTGATTCAACTTTTATTTTCAAGGAATTCCAGTTATCTGCTTTCAAGGTCAAAATGAGATGAAAAAATAAATATTTTCAACCAAATGGGACATAGAAAGGTAATTTTTTACCAAATCTCGTAGAATGTTTTTTTAATAGATGAAAATAAGAAACTAAAAACTTGGTTATTTGAATTTTTCACATAAATTTTCAGGTTATGTGAAAACAAAAGTTGTAGATCTTCTCATTACCTACAACTTTGCCATCTAACTTTTTTCCATAGGACTTGTATTTTTGCTGGAAATCGAGAAACCATTTTTTCCCGAACACAAATCACTCGTAATTTATTTTCCTTTCATTTTTATCATATTCCCCTCCTTTTCTAATGGGTTTCATCCTACTGTTTTATTTTTTGGTTTCAAAAATTATCGACCCTGGTCCAAAAATCCATGCCACGCCATGAAAGTAGAGAGGACAGCATTCAATTATTATTATTATCATTTTCAATCATACTTGTTGATTTTTCAAGGACGAACCAGGATTTTCATTTTTATTGATACGCTATTTGGCAAAATATTGGACAAAGAATGTATGTAATAAAAATGGAAAAAAGATTCTTAAGGTCTTAAGATTTCTCTGAATACAAATTTTCTCATGAAGATGTTTGAAATTTTTTGTCTTCAAATATACTCATATATTGAAGTAGTCAATTGGGTTGAAATCGGGCAATTTTGCAGGTCAGTTATGACACCCACACCCGCCTATAAAATGATTCGGAAAAATTTGATTAAAAAAATTTTCAGCATTACGCTGCAATGAAGTGAGACACTCATCATGTTGGAAATACATCAAAAACTTTTTAATAAACCAGATACGAGTTTGACTTTAAAAGGACAGATCGTTTTTATATTTCAGCCGAAATTAAAGACATTCCATTCAATTTTTCACTATAGTTAGCACAATTGTAGAACACAAACACGAACAGAAACTAAGAAAGAGTATTCAAAATGCCTCGTCTAAAAATATCAAAGTACTATCAGTTAAAATTTATCATTGAAGTTATTTTTTTTTATTTTATCTCCTCTCTCAACAGTTTTCGTTGTTTTTATTCTGTTTAATTTATATTTTACAACAATGTTTGAATATTTTTATTTCACACTTGAAATTACTTTTGTATTCTACAGACTTTTCAACCCAAATTTCAGTACTCTAATGTATTTTTATTATTTTAATCATTATACAAAATGTGAAATGTCAATAAAAAAAACTAGTTAGAAAGTTTATGACAAAAATCATAAGTATTCCTAAATCCACAAGAAATATACGGGAATCTGTCCATTGATATCATAATTATTTTTATAGTTGAATTTAGATCGCAGTAACACTGGTGTTATCAAAATAAATTATATTACGCCTTAAAAAATATGTTTTAAATTTTGTGAATGTAAATATTTTCATTTCGATCGATCAAAAACACATTTACGATCAGATCTTGTTTTACGACATAATTTGATAAAAAAAGGATCATTAACTTATTCATCGAAGAATTACGACAGTGTGACTGAAATACACCGAATGGTTTTTAAGCTTCCTCAATGTTCCAAATATAGGTCTTTGAAGAGCCGTACCACAGGTGAATGAGTTATTTTAACATTTTTATCGCCAGATAAGCGAGTTTATTCGACATTGACCTTCATGAAATTATTACTCGTTTCGAAGTCTTTGATACAGTGAATCTTCTTTTATCACACATCTAATCTGGACAATGCTAATATAAAACGACCGATTTCTATGGGTATAAAGACTTACAATAAGTTGCCAGTAAATATTAGAAATGAGAAACACACTATCCAGATTCCGAAGCGCCATGAAAAAATATTTACAAAAATTATTTGTTTTACGACCTCACTGAGTATTTTAATATGAAACAATAGTGAATTAGTGTATGTTTTTATATATTAGTGATTGTGCATATTGATTGTAAGACTATAGGTTTCTTTTCAGGATAAGAACTACTTCAGAACTACTTGTGATTGATATGTAATATATTGATTGCGAAATGATTTCTTCCGAGATAAAAAATTAGAAACTTCCATACAATATAAGGGAAAAAAATCAAAATTATTTATATTGAAATATTTCGGTGAAATACCAATATGGAATGACGATATTCATCACTTTTTGTCGGAAAAAAATTCTAGGTTAGTGAGTAGGTTAGAGAGAATTTATTTTCCATTTCCGTTTTTCATCAATTTTTGAAAATTGATCAATGGTCATATCCAAATAACTTGAATAGATTTTTAATACCTCTTTGAATGCTTCTTAATGTATTTACCTGGATTATAGCTTTGAGAGGAAAATGAGTCGTTACCTGTCAAGACTATTTAATCTGAAGCATTTTCAGTTTATGTCATAGTCAAAGATATATCTTTTGATACAAGAAAGAATATAATATCAAAGAAAGTGGGTAAGTGTAAAAAATTTTCATTTATAAGTTCGTCAAGCTTTTAGTTTCAAAAAGAAACTCTCTCAAAGGTTTAGAAAATGGTTTCAACTGGTTTAATTTACATCTTCAAAAACATTATAAAATTATTTTCAATTGCATCCCATTTTTAAGACCTCGCAAATGCGTTTGTGTTCAAAACTATGTTCCTAGTATATTTATTTCATTGTTTTATTACTTCTAATGGCACTGCATCATTGTTAATATTTTTTCGAATTGAGGATTTGTTTCGCCCATTTCTCCAATGTTGTCATCAAAACAGCGTCCAGTCGCAAAGAGGTAAAAGCCACCCTTTTTGCTCATGGCATTTTATGGTGATAGGGGTTGTAAATTTGGTCTGACTTTTGTTATATTGCGAGTGGTAGTAAAACTAGAAATGCAAATTTGTTACCGAGAAAGTTTTTCACAGTTAAATTGTGGGGTTGGACGATTTCATTCTAAAAAGCAGGTAGATGGTAAAAATATGGCATGTGCTTTATGCAAGAAGGGTTTTTACTGGCTTACTGGAAGCGAAGAACATTAGACGGAAAGTTGTTTTGAGATGATGATTTGACAGTGAACTTTACAATCGTATTTGTCTCGAAGTACGAAATGTGTATGTTGCGCACTACTATTTTTTATCAAAAGAACATGTTTCATGCAATTTCACTGAGACTGATAAGGTTGAAAAAAATCTGGATTGATAAGTCTGTCTGTTAAATTTTATAACCCCACCTTCTGAATCAAGATAGTGTTGCATAAATATTATGTTATTTTCACTCTGTCTCCGTCAATCCTACGATTAATATCGCATTTTTATCCTGATGAGAGTGCCTATTTTAAGTGGTGAGGTGAGTTCATCCTTTTTTGTTGTTCACTTTCTCTCGCTTTCCGCAAACATTATGAACATTAGATAATTAGTGGTTTGCTCTTGAGTTGTCGCCAAATATTCAATATCGATTAGACAACAGAACTTGGGAATATAAAGATTAGATTCTACCTGATTCGGTGCAGTCAAAATTTTTTTCCATTTAGGACCTAAACTCAACTTTTCTGACTTCCATATTATACATAACATTTTTTCGACAATTTTGCATTCGGAAAAACTCTATAGACAGATCTCTAGTTCAAAGACTGGTGGTTCTTCCGGAAAAAATGAATCTTATAAAAACAGGTCCAAAATCTCCCTCACTATTCGAACAAATTGTTCATGAAACAATAAAAATAGAAAATGATATTATAATTAATGAATAAACATGATATATTTTTAATATCGAATATAGAAGGTGGAAATTTTATGTGCTCTGAATATTTTATTAATAATTTCACCTAACAATTGAAGTGTCGGAGCTTGGTTTGAACTCTTTTTCCTCTGTTATTTTTCATTTGTTTGCATTTTTCGTCATTTGTCAATATCGTTTATTTTTCTATTCATTGTTATTGTTTACATGTGGATTTTGAAAATAACAAGAATATTAATAATAAATAAATTAGGTTTCTCATATCTTTTAATGTTGTACTCATCGTTTGTGATCTTTCCCGTTTTTGTTTATTTTATATTCAACTAACTTGACTCAAGAGATCCAGAACTGACTTCCATGCAAATTTTTTCGGTTTCATTACAAATACAAACATTTGTCGGATTATAAATTGTGATATCAGTTTTTGTTGAATTTTTTATTCTTTCTTATCAGTGCATGTGGTTTCAGTGTTTACTGGACATATCTGATCATTTAGGTGCATTTTCAATTATTAAAAATGATACAAGGGACAAAATTATCCTAATCATGCTAAGCTAGATAAATGATAAAATAAGTTTCAGTCTAAAATATCACTGATGGTATTTGAAATCAATATGACAAATGAATAATCGTTCGAAAATAAGTTGATTTGACATAGAAAAACAGATTTTTTGCGTAACACTGAAAGCAAACCCTGACAAACAAGTTGATTTATTATAATGTTCAGGTTTCTTTCAAGCACACTAGCACCAGCACAAGTACCTACATACACTACATGTAAGTACCTGTTTATTAAGAACATTAAGAATCTACTCAGAATTATAGGTACTTTGTACCTGTTTAAATCCAGAAAATTACGTTCAGTTCCAGAAATATTAGAAAATACTGAAAATTCACAATTTTTATTTTAATTTTCATCTTTATGATATTTAAGAATCTAATAATGAACAATACACTTTTTCTCGTTGCCATTTTTCGATTTGTACAAGATGGCGTTAATAACTATTTAAAGTGAAAACAATTTAAATTTTTCATATGGAACTGAAAAAGAATCGCACTGATTTAGTCACCCTTTTTTCCGACAACTCGACTGATGTATACCCATACCCATTTAGTACAATCATTATTGCATTGATACAAAAACATTGTTGTCGAGGTTGTGATTTTGTATATTTTATCATCATTTTTCCTCATTTGTTTGGTATAATATTCGTACGCTACTGCAAGGAAGAGATTAAGGCAGAAACGTCATTTCTGTGAATTTAGTGCCTAGTATTTTGAAATTATAGTATAATTGAATTTTAAAACGTTATTCAATCAGACTCCAAAATGTGCAACTTTTTATTATCTTCATATTCCCGACTTTCTTAATGTAATAATAATTATCAGGAATTGTTCTAAAGGAGTAGCAAGTTGTGTTCAATTATATTTACTGTATGTTGAAACTTACTTTTGCTGAATAATTATGGAATGATTATATAAAAATGCATTTAAACTCTTAAACTTTTTGTATAAAAATATACCCCTTTGAATTTATCCAAATTCAGGTTATCTATAGAATTTTCAAATTTTTTGGGTAACTTTTCAAAAATCAAAGTTACATACAATCACATTTCAATATTATTTTTATTCTTAGTATAAAATTATTGTCTGAATTACATTGATCATTGTATTTTTTGCCGTAAAATATATGATGCTTATTCGGTCCTTTCGAAACGAAACTATTTGGCATCGGCCCCAATTAATAATAAACCTCTTTTTTATTCCCGAACCCATTAAATCTAGCCATGCACATTTCAATATATCCGCTTTTATTGCTAAATTTTATTATTCTATTCCTCAAAATAACGATTACTTTTTTAATCTGGCATAAAGCTCGTGCTCCATTCGGATAATAATATATCTCGTAAATCGCAAAGCTTTGGAAAGCTTTCCTAGTGGTGGGGGTTGGTGGGAGGGGTAACAGACAGAGTCTAGCGGGGGAGTGGACACAACTCTCCTAGATCAGTATGGTCAGGCAGAGAAATCATTCCAATTCAGTCCTGCAAACAGAGTAGTTGTGTTTACATGAATGATCTTTCAGTTGTGAACTGTTTTCGTTATCAGTGTTTTTGAATGTGGAACTTTTGTGATTGACTCCGTTCTAGTTGGAATAATCAATACATTTAGGTATGGAAAAGTTTTATTGGAATGAACTATATAGAACATTGAGACATTTGGCATTTTTTTGGAAAATATAACTTCAAGAACTTGCTTAATCTGTTAACTTCAAATAGCTTCTAGAACTCTGAAATCTCTCACTTTTGCTTTTGAAAATTTTCCGTACATGCTGAACTTCAATAATTTTATATTATGACTTTTAATAGAATAGATTATAGTATTTCTTTTCACATTATTCCTGGACAGATTCAATTCTTAAAATTCTCAAATTATTTGGAATCAAGGTATGTATTGTAAAAACAATACACTGATTTAAAAAAAGTTTGTTCCAAAAAAACAGTAGAAGATTTTTAGAGACAGCATGCTTTTCACTGTTTATCGTAGTTACTAAATACGTATTCACATTATTATTGAGTAAACATATAATTTTTATACAGCACTAGTGAGTGAGTTTTACTCAAGATTTCCCTTTTCTGTAGACATTGTTGAAAGCTCTGATAATTATTTCTTCTATACTTTCAATTCAAAGGTTTGATAGTTTTGGTTGTCTAGTTTGCCATAGTGTTAAATTTAAAAATGTTTAGCTTCACCCACCTTCTTCATGAAAAAAAATGATAAAAAATATAACAATAATCTACAAGGTGTATAATTTGAAAACAGCAATAGCGAAAAATACTGCATTGAATAAATTCGAAATAAACAAGACTACTTATTTGGTAATTGTCCCAATCTACTTTATAAATGAATATAAAAACCTTCAGATATTTTGTGAAATAATATTTAACCGCAAATGTGTGTAAAACCTAACAAATATCGAACGTTCCCCCCCAAGTTCCCTGAATCATTTAAAAAACCGAAATATTCATTTGCTTACATTTTTTCGTCGAAAACTGCAGTTTTTCATGTTATATATATTTTTAGGTGACATTTTGAGAAAAATGAGGGGTGTATCTGGCGAAATGGCGACTTCTTCTGCACAAAATGGAGTTCATCCTTCGAGAGGAGAGCAGCCTCCGATGGTTCAGCCTTCTTCTCCAGTTACGGCCTGGCAGTATCATACTATGTTACCAGTAAGTATTTCCATTTAATTAACTGGAGCTACGATTTTTGCACTGCATACTTGTTAGTTTCATTCATTTTTCGATATTTTACTATATTCATTTACTTCACTTGCAGAATCAAACACCAATGGAGCAAGATACAAGGAATGATTCCGGAGTAGCGTCTTCTCCGGAAAGCGATAGAAGTGGAGGCCCGTGTTTCTCAGCAGCGACTACAAGTAAACCAACCACGTCCATGCCCACCACGGCATACTACTCCAACCCTATGATCAGCCATGGACAATTTCCGCAGCAACAGAATATCCCACCTCACATGACGTACAATATGGATCACACCCCCTTGACACCGCCCAGTTCAGAACCGATGACATCACCAAAAGTCCCTGAAACTGAGGAAGAGACCTCGTCCCCACCAGTGCAGATGACAATAGACAATTTGAGAAGGCTTCAGTTGTCCTTGGAGAAGAACATGTTCATGCCCACAATGCTATCTCCAAAGCCAAGTGAATGTCCTGCCGAGGAAGACAAGTTCAAGAAAGAACAATACGACAATGATATGGAAGCATATGACCAAGAATTGAGAACACCCAAGATAAACTCTCATGGCAAAATGAAAACCTACAAATGCAAGCATTGTCCTTTTGTTGCTACAACCAAAATGGATTTCTGGAAACACAACAGAATACATATAAAAGACGACAAGATCCTCACATGTCCAAAATGTCCGTTCGTTACAGAGTTCAAGCATCATCTGGAGTATCACATGCGGAACCATGACGGTTCCAAGCCCTATAAGTGCTCACAATGCGACTACAGCTGCGTCAATAACTCGATGCTGAACTCTCACAAAAAATCGCATTCCAACATCTACCAATATCGTTGTGCGGACTGCAGGTACGCTACTAAGTACTGCCACTCTCTCAAACTCCACTTGCGTAAACACAAACACAGACCAGCAATGGTTTTGAATGCAGACGGTACTCCAAATCCTTTGCCAGTTATTGATGTGTATGGTACCAGACGAGGACCTAAGTTGAAACCGCAAAGTCAGAAACCTACTGAAGCTAGTACTTCGAATCCTGAGCCAATAATACCCTTCCCTTTCAACCCATTGATGCTGAATGCAACTCCTCCAGTTCAGAGCCCGTTTCCTCCTCTTTTTCCATATTTTGCTGGTCTTCAGGATCCGAGAGTGTTGGAAAACTTGAGGAGACTGGTACATGAGAGTCAAGAAGCAGCTTCGAGTTCTCAAGCCACAGCCCAGGCCGCACCCCAAGCTTACCAAGCAACCCAAAATGGAGTATTGGATCTGAGTATGTCTGACAGCTCTTACAACGATCAGCGTAACGGATCTCCCATCAAGGTCGAGCCACCCTCAAATAATGAATCTTCGGGGGATGAAGAAGAAAATGATGAATATTCCACCACTATGTTCGATAATGTGGAAGTAGTTCAAGACAATAATCCTGAAGATCATAGTAATACAGAGGCAACAAATAATGGTATCCAAAACAGTTGTAAGTTTTGTGATCTCATCTTTGGAGATCCAATAATGTACACCATCCATATGGGTTACCATGGCTTCAATAACCCATTTACGTGCAATATGTGTGGCGAAGAATGCGGAGATAGGCTTGTTTTCCATGTACATATTGCACGGCAATCCCATATGTAGTTGCCAACATTTATTGAGACTGTAACACTCAAAGACGGTTCTGCTATCTAGTCATTTTTTTTCTTTTATTCCAGTTGAGTGCGTTTGCATTTGTGCAATTAATTTTCTAATGCAAGTACGGAGTTAGTACGGGCCATAATTATTATATAAGAAAATTTGCCATGTATATTATTTGTATGTAAATTTTTAATTTATTTGTAAATCATGTATCACAGCTAAAAGTCCAAATGTCATAAACGAGCCGTCGTTTTTAAATTTTGTCATTTTGTGAAGTGTCTGTTTATGAAAATTATTTATTTTGATAGAATGTTGGGGCCACCTCCTTAAGACTGATTTGTAAATATATTTTTTGTAATGGTATCAGCTACCTAGAGCAACCAATCAAACGTGTGCAGGTATTATATAGTGTATTTGTATTATAGATGATTACTCCTAAACCAAATTATGGAAATATGAAAATAAATACATTTTGAATTATTGATATTTTCTGACTTTGTTTTTCCTTACTCCTAGCTAATTTGAAATAGATGAACAATTGACAATGAATTATCTAATTCAATTCCATTTGAATATATAGGGTATATTTATTTTGGATCGAAAATTGAATTTATCATAAATGTTTCCTGATATCTCAGTAATGTTCAATTCAGTTGAATCATAAGTAAAATTGGAATTACGAGTTGGTGTAATAAGTACACCCAGGTTCACATCAATAAGCCGTAATCAATTTGGAAATATTTAGTAGAAAGAAGTTGAGCAAAACTTAATCCTGCAGGTAAATAATGACTTTTTGTTATTTTCTCTCAATATTCATTTTCATTCATTTTTCCTGAAAGGTTGAAGGTTAATCATTTTTTTTTGAAAATACTGACAGATTTGAAACCTAGTACAGCAATGAATGAAATAGAAAAATAAAAATTGTGAAAATGTTTTAAAAAAATGTGGAAATAATAAATAAAATGAAATATGTAGCTAATATGTATTGTGTCCAGAAATGGAAACAAAGTATGGGTTGGTGGAAATTGTAAAAATTAAAATAATATGAGAGAAACTTTCAAAGGGAGAGTTGGAGTAGAAATGATATTCAGAAAATATAGGAGTAATAGATTACAGTAAAAATAAAACTTATATGGTAAACAAGGTATTAGTAGTATGCGTTAGAAGATATTGAGAAAGGTAAAGTGATAGATCAGGCCAAAAATTTTCATATGGTCAAAAAACTTGAATTGAAGACAACATGAAAAAACTGAATTCAAGGATGGGAAAGTGTTGTTCTGAAATTAAAACCAATTAAATATAATCTAAGAATATGTTAGAGGATGTTATTACCTAATTCGATGACATGAAAATGAGAAGAATGAGAGGAATACTCGAACATCGAGACGTATTTTTTTAAAATTGCTATTTGATACATGGTGTACTATTTGAAGGTTAATGATGATTTCTCTTCAAAATTCACTGAGCGAAATTCCATCCAAAACAACTACTTTCAAACTTATATAAACATAAAATTACACGAAAATCACTTTTTTCGATTCAAACATTCGTAGTAAAATTATTACAAATATCATTCAAGTTCCAGGAGAAGACATTCGTCTTCAACTTCTCAGCAGCACTTTTTTGATAAATGATATAATGCTAACTGAATAAAAGCAAAGCTTCGAATGAAGTTTTTCTCCAGTTTGTATCTGAAAAAAATCGTGTGATAGAAGTGATATCACAGAAGTGATAACTCAAATTAATCTAAGTTGATCTCATTTCGTTTTATTATAGTTTTGTTTCTATTATTTATGACTGCAAAAAGTAAATACTCTCGAGTTAAAAGTAAGATGAGTCCGGATAGAGTCATCAGAAACAGGAGTCAATTTGTTTCGGTGAATCATACATCTAAAAATAGTCATTATAAATGTATTTCAAATACACAAGTTTCGACCATTGGATTACCTCAAGGATCAATGTTGGGACCGCTATTATTTATATTGTATTGTAATGATGTTGGGGCCGCGGTTGCTGAGAATACGTGCGTTATGTATGCTGGTGTCGCATCACTTCTAATTTCGGACAAAGACGACACAATTTTGAAAGAAAGTTGTAACACGGTGTCAAATCATTTGATTTCATGGAGTGCCGCCAACTATTTTAATTATCGAAAAACTTTATTAGTACGGTTTCATTACAGGCAAAAAATCTGTTCAAATCTAGAAATTGAAATTAATGAGAATGAAAACACACTTTCTCTATCCGATGAATGTAAATTTTTGGGACTCACGCTAGATAATTGTCTGAACTGGAAGAGTCATTGTAATAAACCGATATCGAAACTTAGTTCTGTTTCGTATCTGATACGAAATCTTAAGCCAATATTAACCACTGAACAGTTAGTAAATTATTACTATGCACATATAAAATCTAGAATCAGATATGACATTTGTCTTTGGGGAAGCTCTTCATTGTCTCCAAATGTATTTATTGCCCAAAAAAAATTATACGGATTTTAGCAGGCGTTAATCAGAGAACCTCCTGCAGAGATTGGGGCTAAAACTTTATAACAAACTGCCCGACTCATTGAAAACTACCGATAGAATTCAGGTTTCCAAACCATCCTTAAAAGGTTTTTATTAGAACATAATTTTTATACCATTAATGAATTTCTCAATCCTCCGTAATTTTATTTATCTATCACATTAATTTAATGGAGCTGTAGTTGAATGAAGTTGATATGTTTTGTATGCATATGACAATCTTTCATGTATGTTTGGTTTAATTTTACTCTGAGTATTATTTTATGTATATGTACACATGCTATTTGACCTATCCTATAACTTTGTAAGTTCTAAAGGATGAATAAAGTGATTTGATTTGATTTTTATCACATCATTAAAAAAGTCTAAAGACTGCTTTTAAGACTGATTTAGTTCAATCAAATAGTATCACACAGTAATTATCATTATTTCAGCTCAATATTAAGACAAAGATAGGCATGGGATAGAACTCCAGTAATATCCAATTTTCATATATTTCTCATGAATTCAAAATATTTCAGATTCTGTAATGTTCCGAGGATCATCTTCTGCTTGTTTCAATGAATTATTCATAATCACTTTCATAGGCGGTGATAGTTTTAGGTTATATGCTCATTGTCAACAGTATATATCTATCGCACACTAAACACTGAGTCATGCGAAGATAGGAAAGAGAAGCGTCTGTCCGATATAAGACTAGCGCTGAGAGTTAGAGTGATTGAAAAAGAGCCTGCCTGCCGCTGTCGTATGTGTGAGAGAAAGGGAAGCCAGACAGACTGGCGCTGTAACGCGTTACGTAACGTAGCGGTTTACCCTTCCATGATAAGTTATCGCTTCAGAAACTTATATGCAAAATTCTCCCTATGCGATGCAAGAAATGTAATAACTTTATACACATTAAAGTATTCGCAACGCAGATTAAAGACAAATAGTGGGAAATTATGAAACATCCTCAATTAGTCATGTGTCTCAATCTTATTACTGGAATGTCACTGATTTTCACAAATACTTTTCTAATAATTATTGTCCATTTGCAGATCCGATGCGAGTATTTTCTTTAAGTCATCTACAACCTTATGAAAAACAGTCCAGTTTTTAAAATTAGATTCAGGCAAGACTGTCGTATTTCCCAGATCCTAGTTATGTCGCCATAATCATGGCACTCTTCTTTTTTACATAAAACATAAACAAACAAGCTATTTCGATTGCCAACTATTTTTAATTTTAACGTTTATGATGTTGCGTAAAATAATCTTCAGATCTCGTTTAACAATAGCTGGGAGCATAGAGAGTCATTTTTTCTCTCACCTTACAGGTGTAAGAAGAGGGACCGTAAGTGTTGTAATGATAGAATGAAGGACCTAACCTAACAAATATTTTAATGATGTTTTCAGATATTCTCAGGAAAAAAAGGGACTATAAATCTGGCGACCGTAGAGGTCAATCCTACCTCTTCTTCCAATCAATTACCTTGGAGAATGTTAATGTGAATCATCAGTATGATGGAGGCTAATTGATGTTTCAACTGGATGGGTATNGCAAATTTTCTATTTGGACGAAACTTGGTATGACACTCACGACACAGTTACGAAAGGGTGGACTGATGGTTCGAGACTGTATACGCCTAACATGCCTGCAAACAAAATTCAATAAGAAGGTAATAGAGCTAATAAAAGAAGAAGATCTGATATTACCGAAGAACACTGGCAGAAAAGGATAAAAAAAGTAATTTTTGTTGAAAACGACTTTATGGAGTTTGGACACTTCCATATTAATGGTGAAAATCAATTCATTATTGATTTAAATGACGACAGTGATAGTGAAACAGAGACACACATAGAAAAACCTTTGTAAAATGACCGCCCGAGAAGAGAACTGAAGAAATACTACTTCAGCATAAGGATCAGCTGTAAACAATCACAGCTGAGAATATTTCAGGAAATAATCTTGACGAATACCACTCGACCTGAAAATTTACTCAGATGAATCAATGCATACAGCTGATTAACGGAAAAACAGATTTTAAAACAGATTTTTAAAATAGATACATAGTATAAAACAAAGTCGCTTCCCGCTGTCTGTCTCTATATATATGCTTAGATCTTTAAAACTACGCAACGAATTTTGATGCGGATTTTTCAATAGATAGAGTAATTGATGAGAAAGGTTTATATGTATATAACATGCATGATACAGTAGAGAAATACTGATAATTTTAGAGGTTTCTTATGTGATGTGAATAAACACAGCTTCCTCCGCTTATATTGCAAACGCTGGCTGAATCCTACGAGATAGATCAATATGATGTACTACATTATTATACTCCTTATCCAATTAAGTACCATACATACATTGTGCATTCAATATAGATCAACATGGCCCTTCACAGCATGTAATTTAAATGAATATTTTTGAAGATATTACAGATTTAAAATGCAGGGAAGTAGCGGTTGCGGCAGTACCGGCCGGAGGACCAGCGGCGCTTGCCTATAAATAGCGCGTTGAAGGCTGCGCTTTGCCCTATAACACTTTGTGATTAGCAGCGATCGTACGCGTTTATATTTATATTTAGTATCAGCATTGCACCCGTGTGGAGCTGGGGCGGTTCGCTAGTAGTTAATAATAATGAATTCTCTCGTCTTGCGGATTCGCTCGTGATTTTAATATGCTGGTTGCTCTCATGGTGTTTCTAAATAACAAAGTTTTTGTTAAAAAATGAAAATGTATAGAAAAAATTTTGAAGTCTTGTAGTATGTACTAGTGTTGTTAAAGCACTTCTTCCGANATAGTTGGCAAAAATAAACAGAATTTGAATACTTGTCAAACATAAAAACCACGTCTTATCATTCAAAGTATTTCTATTTGAAAAACTATTAAAAGCAAAGGCAATTTCAAAACCAAAACTAACCAGAGTCAGACACAAGTGCTTTTTATAGACTTGAAACTACATCGTTATGTACCTTACCCATTGACCCGAGGCTGTATGTCATAGTTCTGTAACCTCAATTCATTAGTGCAAAAAAATACCAAATTAGCACATTCAAATTCTAGTGATTATTCTTTCAGTCCAGTCTCTACTTCCGTGTGTCCGTTTATCTTTTGTCACATTGTTAAAAATGAACAGAAAGTATCATAAAGATTAATTTATGTATCTACTAGCATTCTAGGCTTAAATATCATACGCCACACCCATGCTCAAAGATAACATTTTTGGGTGTTATTGAAACTCTCTATATGTATGTTTCTTATAAACAAATTGATTGATTGAATTTGAATGTTACCCAAGTACAAGTATACTTACATGTGGAATTTTGCCCACTTTTTGAATATATTAACCCTTTTCTTGGGATATTTATTCTGGTTCACCTGATAACAAGAGAGAAATAATTAGGAACTTTCCTCTCACGTGAAGTCGGACGACTCCACTATTTAATTGTGGTAACTGATTAATTCCCAAAAGTTCGACCTCACAATGAACCGATAGATTATTTAATCGTCGATACTCAAAAGTTGCCAGTGTACGGCTAGTCTAGCTACATACGAGTATCATGAATTTTCGTCAAATAATTATTGGCCATAAATATCCTTTTTTTAAACTAACCTTTGACTTTACCACCTCTACGCCACTGTCAATACCTATCGGAGGCTGCATGTGCCGTGTCACCTCCGTGGTCCTTTGAATTCCGTATTTTAGGGAAACGCTTTTAAATGGGGGAAGCAACCAAAATAATGAATAAACTGTGAACACATGTGCCTGTCCTTGGTTTTTATGCATGAAAAAAAGTGGAAGTGAGTTGAGAGGTTAATCTGGTTGAGCTCAGAAGTGTGTTTTACACATTATGATCAGGGAGTGACAGTAATAATTTGGATTTTGACAGACGAACGGATTTTATTTCTAAAGTGTCTTATCTGATTCAAAACTTCTGGAACAGAGTCTTAGCGTAATAGTTATTTAGGTAACAACTCAAGAAAAGACGGTTCTTTTGGACGAGTAGACAAAATTCAAAGACGAGCCGTAGGCGAATAGGAAATTCCAGCAATTGCTTATTAAATGCCGTTTAAATTCCTTTTGTTGAAGTCACAACCTGATACAAAATAAAGATTTGTATTGAAATAGTTATATTTTAAATTTATTTAATGCCACCTGTAGCTAGAGATGTTTTATTTTCCACATTTGATAACGTATACGACTCACATTCAAAACTTAGAAAATAATTGAACACTTTAAAAAAAATTTGTTTCACTTCATTTTATTGTATGATCACCAGTTGATTGTAGAGCAGGGGTCATAATGATTTTTTCAGTTTGTTCCAAGGGCCAATTTCTGCCCTTAACTATATTTCTAGACTGGGATAGTCGCAAAATGCGTGACTTGAGCAAACTTACGCTTTTTTGCATCTAGTGGCGAGTAGAGGTACTATGTACTATCTTTTTCAGCTACCCGCTAGGTGGCATTAAGCGTAATTAAATATTTGGAATTATCGCGTTCTGGTTCTAGCTAGTGTATTCCGATCACCACGAGATGACAGTAATAATTGCAAATAAAAAAGCTAGCGGCGCAACTGCGAGTTAGTCTGCGTAGGAAAGGCGAAGGAAGCGAAACTGTCTATTGTAAAATAAAGTAACACCCGTCAATAAAAGTATATTGATTTGACTATTGTTTTTATGTGTGATTTGTAAGTATGGAAAAGAAGCGAAAAATCGACAGTGAATGCAGAACGTTCCAAGAAAAATGGAACTTTCAGTATTTTGTGATTGAGTCCAGTAATAAGGCGCTATGTTTAATTTGTAATGAAACCATAGCTGTTCTCAAAGACTATAACATTAAACGACACTATGAATCGAAACATCTTCAA
>NW_019293012.1:0-43861 GCF_000500325.1 Leptinotarsa decemlineata | reverse complement strand
TATTTCTCTCCCCCCTTAATAAATAAGTTTTCCATATGGAGCATACTTTAGGGATGACACTGTGTAACACTTTCCTCCCTTCAAAAAAAAAAGAAAAAAAACAATTATGTTACATGCTAAATACTCTAAAAAATACCTATAAATATATATACATATATGCGCACCTATACATATATATGCATTGTGATGCGAACGGTATTTATATAAGAAATATCAAGGTCAACCCTATAATACTGATTAACAATATGGGTACTGTATTTCGAATATACCATCAGAAAATAAATAAACAAAAAATCCAAAATAAAAATTCCATAAATTCGTTCATATTATCAAAATATTACTTCTTTGGTCTCAAAAAATACCGACTATTCTTATTGTCGCTAGATGATTCCGATGATGATTCCTTGGTGTTATCTATGTCAGTAATCGAGGGTGAGTCTTCATGTAAATCAGAATTGGTTGCTATCTGATTATCATTATTATCATTAACGGATGCATCAATCTCACTGTCGTCATTCACTGCAAATTCCAAAATCTTACTAACTGCAGGTGATTTGAGTGTCTTCTATACTCCTTTCCGTCGGGAGTTTTAACACCAAAAATAACTGAACCCTCCCTATTACATATTTGACCTTTCAAACATGATGGGTCCGTGAGGATTTTATAGTCTCTTAATAAAACGTCTTCCCCCAATGTGAACTCTTTTTTGTTTTTTTTTCCCAAAATGATCAATTTGTTTCTCAATTCACTCTTCTATAATTTTTTTACTGTTTTGTTATAATAAATCTGCTTCTCAAATTCCTGTTGAACATTTTTTTTGTTGAGCTTTCATCAGTAGTGGCATGATGAGTATTGCGGTAATCAAACAAAAATTTGATGAGGAATTCATCTGAATTTTTACTTTCAAAAACCGCTTTTTTCAATGCCAGTTTGAATATTTTTACCAAATTTTCAGATTGCCCATTACTTTTTGCATATTTGGGTGTACTGAACAGTTGCCTAATTCCTCTACATTTTGGAAAAATGCTGAAATCATGAGATAAAAAAGGAGGACCATTATCCGAAACTACTTTCGTAGGTAAACCAAATCATGAGAATAATTCTTGTAGAATAACTATAACATTTTTAATGAAGAAAAGAAAATTGAAACTTCCTATGTTTTTCACCACTTTTATTTGTAACTAACATTACTGCATTTTCGTCCAATAAGGACATTTTGAAACTTATACATCAAACTAATAATGGTTGATAACATTAGCCCTTATATAGCACCCCTGTAGGTAATAATAGAGGTACTTGGCTTGATTGAGTACCTGAATTTTGTTTACTAGTTACAATGCGGATATGCTAATTTGAAAACCGGTGAGTAAACTAAATCGATTTGATCATTTAACAGGTTGCACCCGCAATGTTTATGCTTGTGAATTTCCAAGGATTCTAAATAATTAAGTTTGCAACCCTTCCTTGCATAGTGCAAAATTTCCGTATCGTTTGGATTCGGGAACTTGTCGTTGCATGCCAAGGAATGATTTGAAAACGTCGAATAATTTTTTCTCGAATTGAAGGGGTTATATTTTTAGGAGTGATTAATTTTTTGGGAAAAAAAGTTTTTGGCTTTCTACTACTCCACCTGATACAAAAAAAGGGATGAGAGAATCTTCCAAAGAAAGGAAGGAAGTAATCAATTTGAAATATACATGAATGTGTAGATCATGCAAAGATGTAACTTTCAGATACAAACTGAAAGAAAGTCCTCCTGAAACAGCTACTTTCATATAAACATTGAATTACACGAAAGAAAATAATTCTTTCGATACAATTACTTCTATATGAACACTGAATTATACAGAAGATACTTTTCTCTACTCAGTTTGTATTTCAAACATTTGCTGTGGAATAAGAATCAGATATCATTCACATGAGTNATTTATTGTCAGAATAAATTCAGTTGTTTTTTCTCAGCATATCTTTTTGTTAGTTTTAAGAAACGAATGATGTGGTTTTAGCTATCAAACTTTGAGAAAAACATTCCACCTGAATTGAAAGGCAGCAGTCACAAGTTGATTTTGCTAATAGAATTTTTGTTGCAATAACTACTTCTGTATGTATTTTCCAAAATACATGTTGTGGATATTACTGTCATTGACTTATATAATTGATAAGAGCATTTTATTATCAATTAAACGGTTTTACTTAGATTGCCCTGTTTGTTTGGGTCAAATTCAGTAATATTGAACTGTTGACAGATTGTTAGGCAGTTAACTTTTGTTATTCAATAATCATTTCTGATTATATGAGATTCACAATAACTATATTTCATATATATTTCATATGTATATATATATATATATATATATATACATATGAAATATATATGAAATATAGTTATTGTGAATCTCATATAATCAGAAATGATTATTGAATAACAAAAGTTAACTGCCTAACAATCTGTCAACAGTTCAATATTACTGAATTTGACCCAAACAAACAGGGCAATCTAAGTAAAACCGTTTAATTGATAATAAAATGCTCTTATCAATTATATAAGTCAATGACAGTAATATCCACAACATGTATTTTGGAAAATACATACAGAAGTAGTTATTGCAACAAAAATTCTATTAGCAAAATCAACTTGTGACTGCTGTCTTTCAATTCAGGTGGAATGTTTTTCTCAAAGTTTGATAGCTAAAACCACATCATTCGTTTCTTGAAACTAACAAAAAGATATGCTGAGAAAAAACAACTGAATTTATTCTGACAATAAATGGCATATTTACTTAAGAAGTCATGTTGTGTTTATATCATAAACTTTGATTTAAAATCTACGTTTAAGAAGTTTATAGTTCTCAACAGATTCGTTCACTCTTTCTTGGGCATTTTTTATGGCAAATCAATGCATGTTATGAAATGTTATAAATTAGAATACCCCGCCATGTCAGTCTGTCTGAATGTGATGAACTTATTGCATTAATTACTATTTCTCAAATTTTATTCCTGTTATTTCGTGATATACCAGTACTTAATATCAATAAGAATCATTTTGATAGAGCAGGAGATGTCATTGGTCATTCCGTAAAACAAAAAAGAAATAATCATGAGCTTGAAAAGGTTGATAATGCCGACAAAGACGTTAATATACGCCGAATTGTATATAAGTTTTACGAAGATAACAAGGTTCCAACTCTAGAAATGGTTCGTAACGAGATACAGGATTATCCCGATTAAAAATATGAATCTTTGGACACACTGCGTAATAATCTGCTAGACTGCGGCTTCAAGTACAGAAAAATAAATAAAAAAATTATCATAATAGAGTCATCCCGCATCGTAGCATGGCAGCAGCAGTATTTACGAACAATTAAGGAATGCCGCCAATCAAAAGACAATGCACCTTGATGAAACTTGGTTCGAAAATTCGACACACATGGTGTTACATATTGTTGGGTGAATAACGGTAATGAGTGCTCTCTAAATGGACCTTGTTCTCGCAGTAAACGGTTTATCAGTCAGTCTAGAAGTAATTATTTTCATAAAAATATAAGCTAAATCAATTTGTGACTGCTGTTCTTCAACTTGAGTTGAATGCTTTTCCCAAAGTTTGATAGCCTAAACTACATTATTCTTTTGTGAAACTAACAAAAAGATGAAGAACTGATAATAAATGGCATACCAGTTTAAGAATTTATATTGTGTTAATATGGTAGTAACCTTACAACTATAAAACTAGTTGAATCCTCTAAACTTGGCAAATCGGCAAATTAAATGTGATAATGTGTCAAAAAAACATTTGAATAAACATATTTTTTTCTAATTTATATGATTAAGACTTTTTCATATTCATGCTCGTAAACATTTTCCATAGATTGAAAAATTCGTTCACTTTTGCTTGCATATTTTTTATGTTGAGTCAATGCATATTATGAAATGTCATAAATTGAATTACTCAGCCATGTCTGTCTGTCCGAATGTGATGGAACTCATCGTATTAAATTTAGTTTATGTTATTTTGTGATATACCAGTATCAATTTTCAATCACAATAATTTTGGTGATAATGAAAGCTTTTTATTCTATCTGAAGATGTACCTATTCAAATAAGTATTATATTCTCATTGTCCCAAAATGCTTTATATACACGCTGGAAGTGAGAATTGTAGTTATTTGTCAAATTTCTGTAGAGTTCGTCATAGTTAAAACTAACAATTTGAAAAGTCATTAGTTTATACTACTCCAGTGAAAGATGTGTAAGATTTGAGAACTCGGATAATTGCCGGGTGTAACGCAATCAGAAACGATCCTGGTGTTTTTGAAAGAGTTCGGGGGTCGATGAGGAGAAGATAGGATTCTGACATCCGAGCAGGGGGTAGTCATTTTCAACAGTTCTTGTAGATTAAGAAACATAATTTGTTATTGTCGAAATTCTTTTCCACCCCGTATCTTCGAAACAAAGCGCCCTACACAAAAAACATCGTAGGACAAAATATCCTTAGGATAGTTCAAGGTATAGTATCTGAAATTTATGCCGCATGTTTGATAAACNAAATATATTAGAGAGCTAGTTGCTGACATAACAAAAGGCGAAGTTCAACTTAGTTAGCACAAGTGCTACTGAGTTGTTCTTCCAAAGATCCCCAAAGTTCGCAACTACTGAGCTTCACATTATATACTGGACTTAGAATGATATACTGAATATTTTCTCATTCAACAAGTACATTACATACACTAGTATACGTTTTTGCGCTAGTCATGAATGAATGTATTTGCAATGCATGTGCCAATTGTATGTTAAGTTTTAGGCTTCGAATTTGAAAACACGCATTATTGAAATGATATGTTTTTTTTTTGTGAAAATTCTACTGGAGTTTGGTAGTTTTCAAAGAATTTCCAGTGCTATGACAATAAATAAACAATTGTTATGTACTAGTGAATCATCCCTACTTATCTGAATTGTTTATTTTGTACCTGAATTGAAACAATATGTTTTATTTGAATTGGCATAAAGATGGTGTATTGCAAACAGTATCATTTGCTATTTCAAAAATTAATTGGTATTGGACTCCGAAACTCTATTGTCCTTTTAACAAATTATTTATTATCAAAGGAAAACATACTCAGTCCTTTGATTAGGATAAGATTGGACATTCAACAAAATGTGTTGAGCTGCTAAAAATAACAATAGTAAATCCATTATCAATAATTTGAGAGAAAACTAATGAATTTTTTATTCATTTTGTACAACTGATACAAATACTGTTAGTTACTAATTGTTGCTAAATAATTTGTCAGAATTGCATCACGTGTTTCTAATGAGCACAGCTTTCGTTGAGCCAACAGGATCTTTGGCAGATTCAGCAAAAATTTGTTCCACAAACTACACCTGAAACGATTTGATCTTCACAAACTTTATTTCCTAAAATTTTTGAAGATCAAGTCTTTTTCGGTGTAGTTTATGGAATCACTATGGATGAGGGAATAAAAAAAAAGTTGTTGATTTACCATAGATTTCGGGTTGATTGAGTTCAACTTCATAGTCAGTACGACATTCAAGGTTGTAAATTCACCTAGACATTTTTGTCTATTCAACAATTCATGTATGATGATCTGAAAAAAAATTGTTATAGTAACAACATTTGTTTTCGAATTATACAAAATTGCTGAATAATTGATCTGGGGAGTTCAAAGAAGAATTTTGCTTGTGAAAACCACAAGTCTTTGTGTCGACTTGACAATGCTCGAAAAAAATCAACTAAAAATATTTCGCTGATCGCCAGAAAATAATTTTTGTTGATTTGCACACCTTCGCTTGTTGACATTGACAGTTTTTTTTTAATACACTTCTTTACTGTGTAGATAGGCAATTTTCATTGATTTGTTGTATTATTGTTCATTTCAAACAAGAATGAGATTAAATTTTCCTTCGTAGAACGTCATCGAAAAAAGCAATGGATAGTTGAAGCATGCAGCAATTTAATTGCTGTTCGTGTAGTCCGAAAACACGGGCTGATTTATGAAATGCTCGATATTTTCCATGAACGGTTCGAATGTGATCACGCTCAGTTCATGGAAAAGCTGGCTAAGATAATTCACTTATTCTCGTGATATCAGAATTACTCTTTCCTGGTTATTTCATGGACTAGTATATTCAGACATAAGGTACCGAAACCGCAACACCTCGACCATTCACGCGTATGCCTCGGCCGATAGCTGGAAGTCTTATAGTCTGGATCACAAGATCCTTTTTTGGAACTTCTGTCCAAGGGCACCAAAAATTATGATCCAGGGCTCATTCGATTCGGAATGACCTGTAGCAACTTTTTGAAAAATTTCAAGAGGGGCTCGAAAAAATTGCAAAAGTTATAAACAATTTAGTAAAAAAGGAGGGGTTTGGTTTTTTGCAAATATCTCGGAAAATATTAAGAATATTCGAAATTTGAAAAAAGATCCTTGGAGAGGAGGAAATTTACTGAAAAAAAGTTGCACCTCCCAGAACTCTATCACCAATATTTTTTATTTTAATTCAGAGGCGAAAATAGTGGTAAAAACGGGCGATATGCGTCCCGCACGCGCTGACCGATATGGACCTTTGAACAATAAAAATTATTTTAACCCATTGAATATCATTATCAAAAAAAATTCATGAACCTTCTACATACTTGAATAAACAAAAATCCATGGAAAAAAATTTTCCGTGGTTATTTTATTAGATATACTTTAGTTAATTAACTAATTTTCACAAGTTTTGAAATTAGATAAAAACCCTGATAATTTTTAAACTAAAAACCTCAAATTTTGTTCACTTTTTCGAGCTTTTCTTGAAAGCCTTTAAAAAAGATTTCCGTTGAAAAAACTGAAAAATTTTGATTTTTTATTAATAATCAAAGACGTTAAAAAGTCAAAAATTCAATTGAAGCATGAATGAATGAAAAATATGTTTTCCTCAATATACAAATTTATTCGTATTCTTATTATTTGAAGTCACATAAATATTATTTTCATAATTTTAAGCTCTATTTATTTAAAAAAATTGAAAATTTTAAATTTTTTTGGAGGGTTTTTGGNTATAAACATTGAATTACACGAAAGAAAATAATTCTTTCGAAACAAATACTTCTATATGAACACTGAATTATACAGAAGATACTTTTCTCTACTCAGTTTGTATTTCAAACATTTGTTGTGGAATAAGAATCAGATATCATTCACATGAGTTCTACTTTGAATGAATGGTAATAAATTGTACTCACATAGAACACTGTCACCCTCACTGGTGACAGTGAGGAGAAGGTCTGAAGGACCTTCTATGTTCAGCATACTGTTTTTTTAAATTTCGACCACATTGTCCCACATAAACACTATTACACTCCGTGCACTTAAGCTTATTAACTCCAGATTTCTTCAACTTGTGCACCTTATCTTTGGCATTGAAAAGGAAATCAGATAACCTGGCGTGGCCTGAATGCCACTTCCACATTGTTTTTTCTGAAGAAACCCGCAATTATCCCTGTTATTTCTTCAAAATATGTTAAGAGTTACTCATTTCATGATTTCTGGTTGTTTGATCTGAGGGTATATTGATCTGTAAGTGAATTTACGGCTTTGTTTTCTGACTAACTTCTGGATAGTATCTGCGTTGAAACCATTATTATGACCTATCTGTGTAATTATATCAATTTCCCTAGCTAGATTGCTAGCAGACAAAGGCAGTGAGAATGCTCTGTGCAACATCGATAGATTTAGTTTGGGTTGAGAATGAACAAAATCTCGACTTTTAGAAACAACAACAACCAAGATAAATATATCTCAGTTCCATACCTCTAATACACGAAGAACTTTGGAAAGATTTCCAAGGACCTAGCTATGAAGGTGGTATTTTGAACAAGTCATACACTACAGAGCCTTTTAGAAAATCCAAAGGATAAAGTCGAGAATTCGAAAAGGTCTAGAATTTACGAAATTGAATGTAAGGACTGCGATGCCAAATATTATAGACAGACTTAAAGATCTACTAAAAGAAGATATAAGGAACACTTAGCGCACCTAAAATTTGGAAGACCAGAAAAATCAGCAGTCGCCCATCATGTTTCGCAACAATACCATTTCGTAGACTTTAGTTCATTGAAATTAGTTAGACAAGTTAACAACAACAGTTACCTAGATGCCTATAAGAGCTTAGAAATAAGTCAACGTAATGATATTATGAATAACGGTGGTGGACCAAAACCTAATAATTCACTATATGTATAGCTTGTTGGAATGATATTTTTAGTTATCAAATTCACCCGACTAGTATATGAGGCAACATTGTGAAATAAATTTTAAGACAATAAAGACTTGGCAGAGGTATCAATGGTATAAATAAGGACAACATCGTATGTAGATTTCATTTTATCTTTGTTTCGAAGATGATCCTTTGGTGATCGAAACACGTGTCGAGGTGTTGAAAATAACGGTTTGGTGTTGGGATTTTTATTCATTCATTTATTTATTTATCATCAAATATTTCACTTGTTGAAAGGTACAATGGAAAAAAAGATAAAAAAACATATCTTCCAGTATACAATAACAAGGAAAACGTCAGCTTAAAAAAAAGAAAAAAAAAAGAAACACAAATAACATGGAGAGGAATAAAATCATCGATAAAGTCATCCAAGGAGTAGCAATTTTTTTTAATTGAAAAAGTTTTCAATCTTGATTCAAAAATATTTATATTAGGGGCTGCCTTTATATTTACGTCTAATTTGTTGAACATTTTCGGTCCGAGATAAAGATGGCTTTTCTGATAGAGGGCTGTTCGATGTGATCGAGGTACTAGCAAATTTCCAGAACGAGTTGGATAATCATGAGTTTTCTTGTTCGATGAAAAACAACCGTAAGAAGTTTCAGGTTTTTGAAAGAGCTCCTGCATGACTCTCTCCATCCAAATTCAGCAATTATTCGAACTGCCGACTTTTGTAATATGATAGAACTCCAGTGATATTCATTACTACAGCAGAGGTTCCAAACAGTGCATCATAAGTTAATTTGGTAAAACTGAGAAGTAGGCGCGTTCTAAGATGAAGACTGGTTTTCAATAGACTTTATCCTGGAACTTCTCTCGAGAGAGTTTTTCTTTGCCTCTGACTCTGAACTTTGTGTAATTTTTATTACAATATATTCACTGCTATTAAGAGCGCTCCATACCTGCAACTGGACCCTCGAACTGCATCTAATGGTAAATGTCTGAGAATATGGTAGGCGGTCCTATTTTTACAATTACAGACATACTGAACAAGGTACGCCTCCTTCTATCTTGATGGATATATTCATTACGCAAATCGACAAGTTAATGTTGTTGCGACTCAAATACACACACTACAGAGGGGGCACGGCAAACTCCATAGACGGAGCGTAATTGTTTTACGTTTGGAGATTAATTAATCGTTTAAATATTTTCAATGGTGAACGATGTTTTATTATTCTATTATTATCATGAGGCTATTGCCAGAATCATTTCATCTTCAACAAAGGTTGTCCTACATTGGTCGTAATAAAATTCCTTCTAGTTTCGAAAATGCACCTATATTATCAAACAGAAAAAAATTCTGAATCGAATGACACTTCAACCATACTTTTAGGAGCCGGCAAAAAGTTTTGACCTAAAAAGCATTTGTGAACTAGACTTTTCAACGGTATGTTTACTGGCGTGGTGGATTGCGAATTTCCAATTTCCTCGGGTATCTAGGATCTATCAATTCGGGCAGGAGGCAACTGTTGTAAAAATTTTCCAACTTTGGTTTCATTTTATTCGTCCAGAATGAATCGTCCTTGATAATCTAAAAAAAAATCTTATCAATTTTATAAGGTCATGGAATATAAAACAGAATTAATACATAAAGTGCTCAGCCTATAATTTTAATATTTATAATCAGAAATATTTTTGAATGATTGGGGTGAGTTGTTGAAGGCAGTTAAAACATGGATGAAAACCAATTTATCGTTTTGATATCACAGATTGTTATANAATCACACCAAAAAGCAAGTTCCGAATTCAAAAACCATGAAGGAGAAATTCACAATGAACGAATTGCAGCCCATAAATAAAAATCCGCACGCCGTTTGCCGTTGCATTTGCGATCAGGGAAGAGATTGTCGGGTGATCAGAGGGCGCCACGAACTGGTTGCCGTAAATGCATTTTCTATTTTACTTCTCAAAGTTTTCATTTAAAATGTGATGATTTGAAAATGTACTTAATTTCAAAAAAACTATATTCACTAGAGGGTAACTCTCATTTTCCATGATTTCAAAACAATTTAGTTGGGATAATTTTTTTTCTTTTCAAAAATTCGAAAAACAATAGTCAGGCACTTGAGGAATATTTTTTTGAAGCGATCGGTGCAAGTTGCATGAAAATCGGATAACTGGTTGAGAAACTATAAGTAAAATACGTTTCAAGTGGGCATGGATTCCTCTTAACGAAATATATTCAAATCATTCACATATTTCTTTCATTTCAACTGATAGGTTGGCAAATGAGCCAATTGGATTTCGTGATTTTAGCTCTATCAGAGGTGTATGTTTCATTTTGTTGTAAATCACTTGGCGCCCTCTCATACATAATGAAAATAAGACTCACACCTGATTCCACTGAGAAAAGCTTAAAATTACGTAACACATGATAAATTAATTCATGTATGAAATTTTGTTTCAGATAGGAGAATGGGATCGGAATGGAAGAAAAACGAGAATGTGTACAGCAAGACCAGGGTGGCAAACTATGTCCTTCAGGAGGCCGATGTACAAAGATCATATGACGAAGATAGAGGTCAATCTTGTGGATATTCTGGAAGTTGATTCAGTGAGACAGGTAACAAATGAAACCTGCAATCGATAAAGCATTTCCGTCCTCTACAAAGTTGTTTCCTTAATACGGATACACGTGTAAAAACAAACAAAAAATGAACATACTATCGGGAAAATATCGAATATTTCTTCATTGCCTGCAATAAAACTCACAGAGGTATATTTATTGTACACAAAAAACATTTTTCACGAGGTAGAGGGCCAAACAACGTTAATAAACAAATAATGCGTTTTTATATTGAATTTACAATTATATAAAGGAAAACGAATTACTTATAGTCTATTCCATCACGAATCCCATAATGTCCGCCCAGCAAATCTCCTAAAGCAAAAAGATCAACTACTGAACGTTGTTTGGACTACCCTGTAATGTACTGTAAGTTTTTGATACTAGGAGTGGCTTTGTGGAGGTAGGAGAAAAAGACCTGTTCCCGGTACTTGGAACCGATAATAGGGGGAGGGTTTTTAGTCGGTAAGAATCCGGCACAGCGTCTATGAAGATTTGACCTCCTTAAAAAAATAGATAGATAGATAGATAGATAGATTTCGAAAAGGAAGACATACTGTAGACGCGATCAATATGGTAGTGAATACTGCACAAGGACCTGCCGCTCAACAAAAACTATGTGCGTAAATCACTCTAGACGTAAAAAATGCCTTCAATAGTGCATCGTCGCAGGTGATACTGGAGTCACTCAGGAGTAGGGGAATCAAACAGAGCATGATTACTATAATGGCATCCTATCTATCAGAAAGAGAGATTCTTCTGGAAACAAAGGAAGGGACAAAATTTGTTAGCATCACCAGTGGCGTACCTCAGGGCTCGGTTCTTGGCCCTACTTTGTGAAATATATTATACGATGGTTAATTTTCTATAAAAATACCCGAAGGAGTTAAATTGGTCGGCTTTGCTGATGATGTGGCGATGATCGTTGTAGAAAATGAGGAGAACTTTTAATAAACACTGCAAACAGAGCACTTTTGCTGGTGGCAGACTGGATGGAAAGTAGACTTCTTAGTTCAGCTCCAGAAAAAACCGAAGCAGTATTGCTTACTAAAAGGAGAAAACTGGGAGCAATAACTTTTGATCTGCAAGACACAGAGATAGTCGGTACTGAGCAAAGCTGTTAAGTATCCTGGAGTATGGCTTGTCACGAAGCTCACCGAACACGTAACCCAGAGTATCCTCAAGGCAGAAAGAACAGTTTTTGCGCTGGTCAATCTGATGCCCAATGTTGGGGGTCCTAGATCCTCCAAGAGGAAGATTTTGTCTGGAGTAGTACACTCCCAGATTTTATACGGTTCACCATCTTGGCACACAGTAACGCAAAACAAATAATTGGTCCAAAAACTCACCGGCCTACAAAAGAAATTAACAGTTAGAATATGTAGTGCATATAGAACTATATCTGCAGAAGCAGCATGTGTTATTGGAATTACTGGAATTCCACCAAAAGGGCTCCAAGTCATCGAGAGAAAAAATAAATATACAGGCATTTTCAAGGGAATCGCTAGAGAAAATTTGATGAATAACTGGCAACGAAAATGGGATAGTGGTCAATACGGTAAATGGACACACCGGTTAATACTTGCAATATTACCTCACCTAGGCACTGTCTGGGCACGGTTGTTTTTGTAGGTACCTATATAACCGTAGAAAAGCAGAATCACCAGATTGTGTTCACTGCAATGCAGAGGACGACGTAGAACACACCCTTTTTGTCTGAATAAGAAAATGCGAGACTTCTGTATGCACGTGAAACAAACACCATATTCAATGCCGAAAATATGATGGAAAGTCTCTTACGTGGCGAAGAGACTTTGAACAGAACCTATATGACGATAAGAGAAATCATCAAAACTGAGGAAAGAGAGAGCAGGTGACGAGAAATAAGATCAAAGAAATGGGAAAATAAGCTCAAGAAATCGAGCACAAATCGATTACCAAATGTGATAGTTAGTAATGTATATGTAAACGTCCTATAGTTCTCAAATTTACTTTTAGTACAAACACTGCCTAGGGCATACGTATCGAAGTATTGCAAGAGCGGTTTCCGGTACGTATTGCTGAGCACCGGGGGAGGGGTTTCAGTTGGTAGGAATCCGGCATAGAGTCTATGAAGATTTCCCCTCCTCTTTAAAAAAAAAGATAGATAGATAGATGGACCGTCGGACGGGTCGAGGGGAAAATGCCAGACAAAGAGAGATACCATACTTTGATTCTTGATGCCATGTACACCAAAAAAAAAAGAAAACCTTACGGTGCAGGGATACCCAACAGAAACAGGATATAACAAAAAATTGGCCCAGGAGGAACATATATCTAATATGAAATGCGAAAATTGCAAAAGAGGGCAGGAAGCCCTCCATAGAAGGAAGCAACTGAAAAAGAAAGAATCATATGATAACTTCTGTGCCACAACCGAAGAAGAATGGAACTCAGATGTGTTCTTACAGTCTAAGGTTGAGAAAGGCCATATATATGACACACCAAACGACACTGGGTTTATCTTTGTTTGTAATGAAAACATAGAATCAGGAGATAGGAGCATAAACCAAATCATAAAAAAATTTGGCGGAAGACATGGACTGAGAAGTCAAAATAAAAAGGAAGGGGAAGTAGCCATGCTGAGTCATTCTCTTGGATTCCCAGATCAAGATGGAAATGTAAACCAAATTACAAGGTGGATGTACTTTCCAATCCTGAACGAACTGGCAAGGACTAGCGACCAATCTGACAAACTATTTTTTCAGTGTCTGGTAGCGATCAAAGAGCATGCAACCAGATACAAAACAAGTAAATTTGCAATAAATATTTCAAATGATGTATTCGGGACGATTTTATCCCGTGTGTTGAGATATTTGCTTGCTGACACCACCGTGGAACTCATTTTTTATTTAGAAAATGACAGAGTTATACAAAGTACGAGAAACCCTCTAACAAACACATCCGTCAACGGCAGTACTCGTAGTAAAAATCCACGACACAATAGGAGTGAGAAAAAGTATAAATAATGGAGTTATTCTCACAGTACAAATTGGATGGGACAAGGCTGAAATAAAAAAAAAGAATCAGCACAAAGAGTACCAGAAGCAACAGCTCGGCTACTCTCCAGCAAAAAGATCATCCACATAAAGGGAATGGACTGTATCGTGACAGAAAGAGAAATAGTTGAAGAGGTTTTTAAAATTATCAATAAGAACGCTGAAGCGTTTGAGGTGAGAGCACTTCGACCTGATTATGGAGATAAGCAGAATGCAACACTACTGATGCACGAAGACAATGCCAAAAAGCTGTTGCAATTGAAAGCAACGAGAATCGATTGGGCGATCTGTAGATGCGCTGAAAGACAGAATGAGATTCGCTGCTTCAAATGCTGGGAATTTGGACACCCCAAGGAACAGTGCGCAGGACCAGATCGAGTGTCGTGTGAGTGTCGAAAAAGACCATATTGTATTTACTGTGAGACAGAAGGGCACCAGTCAGGTACATTCAAATGTCCAGCCAAATCAAAAAAAAATCCAGTATTGACTTCGCGAACCGGGCAGCAAGTGGCCACTGAAACAAAGTCAACCGGAAAAGTATTAGCCGCAGAAGAAAATGAAAGCATGGGTAGCCAAGCAATGGAGGTGGCAATTTTAAATACCGCCCATGACAAATAAATTGTAACAGGAGTCAAGCAGCTCGTGATATAGCTCTTGCCACAGCTAATGAGCTAGCAGTAGAAATACTTATCGTGAGTGAACCCAACACAGGTACAATTCGCGGTAGAAGCGACTGGGTATACGGAAATGATTTCAAAACAGCAATGAAAATACTAGGTTACAATAAAGGAATAAAAAATCAAGATCATTACAATCATTACATATGTCGCTTTCACAAATTTTACAATATTCAGTTATTACCGCTCTGGTAATGCTGATATCGAAGACTTAGAGAAATCATTGCAAGAAATACGGCTCCTTATGAATGATAAGAAACGAGACAAGTTATGACGAAGTGGATTGCAGCCAACAACCTGATTGCTATCAATGAGGCTGATAAACCTACATCTGAACATCAGAACTATGGTTCTATCCTGGACTTGACTATAACTACATGAAACATCCCATCAAAAGGTGTATGAGCGACAAAGATGATCGTCAAAAGCTGAATGACATCTCAGATAACTCCAAGGATAACCAGATAATTCCTACCTCAACAAAAATTACGGAAAAATTGAACCAGATTTGTGACAAAGTGATCCCAGAAAAGAAGAGTGATAGTCTGAGAAAACCAAATTACTGGTGGAACAGTGATATTGCACTACTATGAAAACAGTTCCATCGGAAAAGAAGAGAATATACAAGAAATGCTAGAAGATTAACGCTCATGGAAAACTGATTTTACTGGGATCACTATATGGAAACAAAAAAACAATAGGAAATGTCATCAAAAAATCAAAAAGGGACTGCTGGAAAAAACTTTGTGAAGAAGTTGATAGAGACACTTTGGGCAATAGGTATAAGATAGCGATGAAAGTGATGCTGGGATTTCCTCTTAAACTGTATTTTAATGTTGATAAGATGAAGAAAGTGACAGACCACTTGTTTTCCATTCATGAGGAAGTCCATTTCACCTATAATAAAGACTAGAGTTTCATTAATTTTACGGAGTAAAATGCTTTCATGAAACTGAAAACCAACAAGGCCCCTGGGCCAGCAAATATACCGCCAGAAATAATTGAAGCAGGGGCCCTACGAAACCCGAATAATACTTTATCTTTCTACAACGATCTAGCGAAGCAAGGAAACTTTCCAATCGGATGGAAGAAAGCTAAGTTGTGCTTTTGAGAAAAGGCAACAAACCCCCAGATAATCCTTCCTTATATAGTCCAATATGATTTCTTGATTCAGAAGATAAACTATTTGAGCAATTTCTCATACGTCTCAATGGAGAACTATTACGTATCCGAGGAGTATCAGATTAGCAGTTTGGATTTCGAAAAGGAAGATGAACTGTAGACGCGATCAATATGGTAGTAAATACTGAACAAGGAGCCGCCGCTCAGCACAAACTATGTGCGTTAATCACTCTAGCTCTAGACGTAAAAAATGCCTTCAATAGTGCATCGTGGCAGATGATACTGGAGTTTTCTGGAAATTCTTCTGGAAACAAAACTTGTCGGTATGAACAGCGGCGTACCTCAGGGCTCATTTATTGGCCCTATTCAATGGAATATATTATACGATGGTCTATTTTCGATGAAAATACACATTGGTCGGCTTTGCTGATGATGTGGCGGTGATCGTTGCATAAAAAAAGAACTTCCAATAATAAACACTGCAAACAGAGCATTGTCGCTGGTGGCAGACTGGATAGAAAGTTGACTCCTTAGTTCAGCTCCAAAAAAAACCGAAGCAGTATTGCTCATCAAAAAGAGAAAACTGGGACCAATAACTATTGACCTGCAAGGCACAGACATGGTACTGAGCGAAGCTGTTGAGTATCTTTAGGTATTGCTTGACAAGAAGCTTATTTTTGCCGAACACGTAACCCAAAGTATCTTCAAAGCAGAAAGAACAGTTTCTGCGCTGGCCAATCTGATACCCAAAGTTGGGGGTCCTAAGTCTTCTAAAATAAAGATGTCTCGAGTGGTCCACTCTGAGATTTTGTACGGTTCACCATCATGGCACACAAATAACTCAAAACAAAAAAACTGGTACAAAAACTCATCTGCACATAAAAGAAACTAACAATTAGAACGTGTAGTACATATACTGCAATTTCACCAACAGAGCTATAAATCATGAAGAGGAAAGAGCGGTATGCAGGTATTTGCAAGGGAATCGCTCACCCAGACATCATCAGGGCACGGTTGTTTCTGTAAGTATCTAGGGGAAGGTCAGGCAAAATGAATACCTTGAGATATATAAGGCTTCAGCAGAAAAGGAATGAGGTATGAAAACAAAATAACTAGCACAAATCAGTATTTATTTATTGCTTTTACAATAACCATTATCAGTTACCCTATATAATCAAATAATTTTATGAAAAACGAAACTATTTACCTTGCCCGGATTCCCGGGTGAAGCGGATACAGTAGTCGGGCAAAGTGAACTTTCACATTTTATTGTCTGAAAGCGTGAGTTATAAATTCATTAAATGAAAAAAAACTTGACTTGAACTTGAATAATTACAAAATTCAGATTGACATTTTTCAAAAATATACTCTTGGGTGCCATCAAAAACGGAACTTTCTTCGTGACACCAGAGTTGACAAACGTGTAATCGAATCCAATTTTCAGTCGGATTTTCATCTTTTTCAGTCGGATTTCCATCTTTTTCAATGTATATTTGGCCGCAAAAAAGCATAATAAATCCTCAAATTCTTTAATTTCGATTGGATGTGTAAGCTTTTTTGGCGGTTTTTTTTATTTGTTTTGTCAGTCTTGGTGATAGCTTTACCAGTCTTCTAAGGAACGTTTTTCGATTTATCATCCAGTTTTTTAGTAACGTTCTCAACTTCACTTTTTTCAAATTTCTACTTTTGATCTTCCTTGATTGGTGTGCTGGTTATTATTTCCGATTTTTGATATTTTATTTCACGAGTAGTGATTAGTTTAGCATGATTTGATATAGGTCTCAACATAAAGGGACTTCAGTGAGAAGTTGGGCATCCAGGTTTGGAATCCAGTGAAATGCTCGCATTTTGTTGAATATTTACTTCAGTTTCTGGCCGCATTGTATCACTTTTCTGAGCATTTGTTGTTGCATCTAGTTCAAAAGCGGAGAAAGATAAAGAACATCCAGGTTCTAATTCAGGTGTGCATGTAGATCCAACATCGCTACTAATCTTTCAGGTGTGTTAAGACACACTATAATTGGCGCAACAAAGGCTTGAAGCACAGGGGTGGCTCTGTTCGAACTGCTCCGACATGGAATTATTTTTACTAAATGATCGACTGGATTTGGAGGAATAATTTCTTGAAGAAGAAGTGAAGGTGTAGGGGTTGATGAAGTTTCTGTGAAATATCGATCTTTTCTAGTGAGTTTGTGCCTTTCGTGTGAATATTCATATTAGATGTACTTGCAATCACGGCGGCTGGTTCGTAATCAACAAAAGCATTTTATCACCTGGCCAAATACAGGGTCTTTCAAACCCATTAATTGTATTTATAGCTACTGCACTTTTCAAAACTGCCGATGATAACAGTTTGGCCATATCATTCCCACAGTGGTCCGTATAGTTCAATTAAGAAGTGTTGCTATTGTGCTCCGATTAATTGTATCAATATGTGAGTAAAACAGGGTCTACATCAACAAAATTCGAAACAAGTGTGGATAATAGTGAGCCCCTTATACATAGACAATTCTAGAAAGGTATGATGAATAACCTCCTCGTAAACTGAATTAAATATAAACCGTGGACTACGTATGAAAAATTAATCCGAACAAATTTGGAAATTCTGAAAGCATTGCAACGAAGATATGACAACCGATTTATCAAACAAAGAGTTAAGAAAATCTATATATCACAGGATCGTCATCTGAAATAACACAGCGAAGAAGAGTTTCGCAAAAATATAGATTCAATCACCTCAAGAAAACGACATTCAGAAAAAGAACAGCAAACCAATAAAACACAGGAATCTCTAAAAGGAATAGAAATAAAGGAAGCAGAAAGGAAACCAAATACACCCCACAAAGCGAGGGTTCTTCGCAATCAAAAGTGAACTCCTAATTTAACTGGATTACTCTCACCGTTCCTCAATAAACTCATCATTTCTTTATTCTTATCAGTGAAACACGATAATGTTTTTAACTTTTTCACATTATGAACCAATTAAAAAAAACAAGGATAATAATAATAATAATATGTTTATTTACCAGCAGAGTTGGTTTTCGAAAAATAAGTTTTTAAAAAGTTTATTTTATTGAAAAACACGTGTTACAATAAAGAGGTATCAAGTCAGACTGAATATAAAAATGAAAATACCATAGGAATAAAAATGAAAGTTCATCTTCGTCAGCGGTGTCGAGTATCGCTGACCCACCATGTCAAATTTCCTCGATTTTATTGTGTCGGTCAGTGCTATATTGAGTTAAAAATCCGTACGCAAGATTTATTACATGCGATAGTTAATGTTTCTCGTAATTTTGCTCTTGAATATTTTGTTGTGGTAATATGATAGTACCTTCGCACTATACTACTGGTAAAAGACGTGTTTATTATTCGTTTCGTGGTAAAAAATGGGTAACGTTGCGAATGCAGAAATAAGATTTGAGCTAATGAAATCTAATTGTGCTTGCATTAATTTCAAATTATCTAAACCAATTAGTTCATCAAAAACTTTGTGAAATTTGAATAGATACAATTTCAAATGGGAGCGTTGAATTCTGGAAAACTAGGAATTTCGGCACAAAATTCTTGACAATAATTTTGAAAAATTGAAGTTACTACAAATGGCTCGTGTTTTATGCAATTTTTGAAAAATTTAAAAGCCACTTCAGGGCTGAGAAATGATTTTGTGGAGCCTGTATCAATCAAAAGTTTCAAAGGTGGATTGCTTATAATTATGTAAGGCAGTTCTTTCTTATCGGTGAAGCTGTGTAGTTCTACTACGTTCCTGGCATTTTGTTGTCGTCCTCGGGAAAATTTTCTTCTTCGTGCTTCAACATTTCTTCATTCATGAAATCTTCAGCACATGCTTCTTGATATTCTTCGTTGTAGTATCCACCGTATTCTTCGGGTATTTCGCAATTATAAACTTGTTCTTGATGTTCAACATTGAAAAGTTCTTCGGACGTGAAAGTTGGACGAGAAGTTTGAGGCCTAAAATGATTTTGTTGGTGGGTATTTCGTGTAGAAATACTCATTGGTACTGGATCTTGTCTGTACGATGGTTTTTGATTATTTTTCGGCTCCCAAACATTTTGTTGTTTTCCGAAAACTTGCTGATTGGTCGGGAAACGTCGTGGTGGTAAATTGACTCGAGGTGGTAGGTTAATCGGTCCAGTTGGGAATTGGGGTCTGGTATAGGCTGGCTGGGAAGGCCACACTGGGCGTTGAAATTGTTGAAATTGAGACGGGGGTACCATTCGTCGCTGTGTATATCTTTGGGGTGGTAATGGTCTTCTAACGGGTGATGAAACTTCTGGAGCAAGACTTTTCTGTAGATAACGGATGTTATTTTCTTCCTGAATGTATTGCATCGCTGTGGCCAAAGAATTTGGACGCATTGCTCTTATCGTCGATCCTAAAGGCTCCTTCAAAACGGCCAAGAAGGTAGTTAAGGCTTGTTGTCTGAATAATTCGTTTTCTCTACATCGTTGTCATTATGAATGTCGATATAATTGCAGATCACACTCAGTAAGCCCATGCACTTTTCATAAAATCGTGAAGGTGTTTCATTTGATTACCTTAAATTCACTAGGTCCCGTGTTAATGCATTATCGTCTCTTTGGTCTCCAAAATGTTGAATAAGGACATTTTTGATTTGATCCCAAGTGTTACATCCATATACAGAAACGACTTCTTTTGCTTTTCCTGTTAACTTTCTGAGAATACCATACATGAGCAGTTTATTCTAGATGCAGTTGATATTGGCAGGTGTTGGATCAAAATAATGGTTGAGAAGAGTAGCTGATATATTTAAGAATTCGTGAAGGCTGTTGGGATTCCCATCGAACTCCGGAACTACGCACAAAATCTTGATGTCAAAGTTTGGTCTTGCCATTATTATTAAATTACTATTATCAATATTCAACGGTATATTTGATTCACTGTGGTTCTGATTCGATGTATTTTCAATACATAAATTCGCAATAAGATCACTTAAGTCTAGCTCTGCACCAGGGTCAATAAATTTACTAGGAACGGAGGTATCTGACATTAATACTCACAGAAGGATGATGATGGCTTGATGCATTCCCAAAGATCTGCTTTCTTCCTTTGGTCCTTGGAGGGTAGTCGTGATGCTGCCGACAAGGAATCGTTTGTTTCGGATCGCGAATAAACGTTCAAAAAATAAGTTTTTGGAAAAGTTTATTCTATTCAAAAACACGTGTTACAATAAGGAGATATCAAGTCAGACTGAATATAAAAATGAAAATTCTCATAGGAATAAAAATGCAAGTTCATCTTCGTCAGCGGTGTCGAGTATCGCAGACCCATCATGAACCTTGTCGATTCTCCGTGGATTCAGATTGTAACTAGCAATAGAAAGAGTTTCCAATACATCATATGCCATTTCAGATAGAATACAAAAAAAAGAAACAATCAATTAAATGGAATGCCCTAGATATAAGTAATAAACATCGAGAGAGCCCAATGAAACCCTAAGGTTTTGCATGGGAATTCTTTACTTATTGTGTTACCAAATAACCTTCGAACAGTATGTCAGTGTAAGAATTTACAATATTCACAATATTCTGGACCTAAGAAAAAGTAAATGACAATGAGAGGAGAATCGAAAATTCAGTTCATTTCTATAGCGATGAAAGTAGGGAAATTTGGATAAGTTATTTGTTATCAATTATATTTAATATGATTTCATGATCTACATTGAGGAGATACTTTTTGAATGTATTTTTTATTAATGGTATCGAGTTGACTTCCATTAGCTTTTTTTTATGCATATCATCTAGAAAGTTATAAAGTTTAGTTGCTAAAAAACTGAAACAACGTTGTCCTTCCGATTTTTTTCATGTCTGTATTCGTACCAACATTTTTGTTTTCTTATGGTATAATTATGCTCTAACTGTTGAAGGGTGTATTTATTTTTACTTTTGAAAATTGCTATGGTCAATTTATGCGGGCAAATAATTTACATTGTTGTTTTCTAGAAACTAAGTTCGATAAAATCCTACTACTTATTCCTAGTATTCAAATCTACTTATGCCGATCCTATCCTTTTAATTGTTGTTTCGAATTAGTCGTTCCGAAATATATTCAAGGAGAGGAGCAGAGAGACAGACTACGACAGAGAGAGACTACGACATTGCCACTTTTTCCCTGATACATAATGGTGTTTTCAGATTTGCTATCCGACGTTTCGTCTTCGGGCCAGCATCATTAATTTTATTTTTTCTTATGCGCGCTTCATTGGATTTTTTCTGTATAGCGGTAATCAGATCTAAAGTTGGAACTTTTTTTGGAGCAACTGCAAAGTTCAATCCTTTTGCTAATACGAGTTTTTCGTTCATATCCAATTCTCTAGAGGACAGATATACCACCGTTTTTTCGACAAATGATTGATTATTTCGATTACAAAAAAAACGTTTTTGTTTCTCGTCAAATAGATTTTGAAATTTTTTAATGTGGATTTTATTTATGGTGTGTAGAAATGAATATAAGATTTCTGAATGCAATCACAGAGGTAATTATAACCAGACTTAAGGCAAGCGCACACTACAGACTTTTCATCGGCCGATAATTTAGTTGGATGCTTATTAGTATAGAATCGTAATCAAATATTATCTAGTACCTACTTTATCATTGAATATATTTTCGTTTTCATTACATTAATTTTTTTTTTTTATAATTATGTCGAATATTTCCGAATGTTCATTAGAAAATTCAATTGCGGAAGTTGTGCGCACACAGTTGTATCTTGTTTCATAATTGATGGTCCGACTAGTCTAACAAGTTCAATGAAGCTGGTTATGCTTTTCATTCTATAGTAAGCGAAGAATATTTTTGGATATTCCACCAGCTTAGGATGGAGCGTGTAGAACATCCTTGAACTAACCTATCACTTAAAATAGGGTGCACCCACCATTCACGGTTTCTTTTGCTTGTTTTATTCATATTTCTTTTTTGTGCAATGATAATTGCAATTCTGCATTCTTCAATACATTCAATCCAACGCGTAAAAATATGATATGCATCAACAACTGTTCAGACTTTTCAGTTGGTGGTCTGCGCACCCGCACTCAGTATATAATATTTCATCCTCCCCAAAAAAATGTTTAAAGATTATTTGCCAAATTTATTATTTCAATCATATCAGCTGACGAGTTATATCAGTTTGATAGTAGTTAGATATCACTGAATGGAGTGAATTCCAACTATGATGTGAAAAAAAATTCGATATTCAACCTCGATTCCTTTTCAGGTTGTGAAAGTTGAACCTCTGGTAACAATGGGCCAACTAACAGCCACATTGAATCCAATGGGCTGGACAATTCCAGTTTTGCCAGAAATAGATGATCTAACGGTAGGTGGACTAGTAATGGGAACTGGAGTAGAGTCATCGTCTCACATCTACGGTCTGTTCCAAAATATATGTTTGTCATACGAACTGGTTTTGTGTGATGGAACCGTAGTGAGGTGCTCCAAGGAAGAGAATTCCGATCTCTTCTGGTCAGTACCTTGGTCTTACGGCACGCTCGGTATACTGACGGCAGTGGAAATTAAAATGATCCCGGCTAAAAAGTACGTTAAACTACTCTACGAACCTATGAATGGACTGAAGAATATCGTCAAGAGATTAGGAGAGGTCAGCAGAAATCCACTGAATGAGTTTGTCGAGGCTTTGAGCTACAGCGAAGATGAGGCTATCATAATGACCGGTAAACAGACTGATGAAGCAGAACCAGGAAAGGTATGAAATGCTCGTGGTTTCAAAAATATCAAGTTATTTGAAACCATGTTTTTACGAAACCTTCGTCTCGTCAACTGAATGTTTTGTACTCGGGAGTCATTACTAATTTTACAAGAATCACTGGTTTTCCATTTATCTGAATTTGTTTCATTCCCAGTCTCGTGTTAGCATGTTAACATACCTTCGTTGAAGAAATTTGATCCTAATTGTATCTGAGGGTTTATTCATGCACCAGTTTTAGGTCGCGTCGTACCAAATCATTAGAAATTAGGTCATCAATTTACAGTGGCAATATTCTTGCATGAACATAGATGTTATTTTATATAAATTCACACATACTGTTCGAGTTGTGAGTTTTCAATAATCTCAACTAGATTTTCACGTACCGAGACGAAGAAGTAGAAACAGAATATTTTTCTATTTGCCATTGCCTAGGATCAATGTGTTAATAAAATCCCCAGTTTATAACATCTGTAAATTTTTTAATAGTTTCTATTCAGAATGTAATATTTTTGTTGTTCCATTTGGACGCTTCAAGTATAGGATTCGTTACAAACTATTTTTTATGCAAGTCGAACTACAATCTAATTACAACCCATAAGTGAAATTCTGTGTTTCAACTCTCTGCACACTACCAATTCTATTAGAATTCTACAGTATATGTTTTTCTTTTTTTATTATTATATGAATATATCACTGTTTGTATAATATACTACTCTATTACTATGCTGATTTTATATAATTTTCGTTATATTCCATTGTACTCATACTTAGTCATAGCTGTGAACTCAATTATATTTGTCTTGTAATTGGGATTACTTCTGTTAGACAATAAACCTTTTTTTTTAAAGTATGAATTCTCACAAGTGACATGCGACTTAAGACTGAATCGTGAATCCACCCTAAGTAACATTATCAACAAGTAACAGTCTGAATGTTATTTTTTTAATTGCTATGGAAACTGAAATATCAAAAGTTTGCCTATACCTGTACGTCGCAGCGTTTGCTGCGAAAACTATTGATGATACATACAGTAATATTCTATATGTGAATAGTAGGTACTCATCATTGATCACAAAAAAGTTGAGTAAGCTATATGTTTACCTATAGTTGAGTTACAAAAGTTGAATGATATTGAAATCATAATTCTCATTCCACTAAATAGTTTCATATTCAAGTTCGAATATGTATATTTGAATGCCTCTTTAAATTATTCGAATTAGACATTTTGTTGAAAAGTTACGACGCGACGGGTAAGAAAAGCCGCTGTTCAAGAAACGTGTTGGTACCAAATATTGTATATATATATATATATATATATCTTTATATATATATATATATATATATATATATATATATATATATATATATATATATATATATATATATATATATATATATATATATATATACAGGGTGTTTGGCAGCTGGGTGCAAACCTTTAAGGGGGTGATACACTAGCCCATGTAGAACATATTCATACAAACATTTTTATTTTCTAGCGCATTTTTGATTTTTAAGGGAACTTTTACGATTTTCAGTACAAAAACCCAAAACAATTTGCCAATTTGTCAGTGGTGGTGGTTTGACCAATCAACCGACAACAATATGAAAATGATCAAAAAGTACTTATCTATTTATCTTTTGATTTTTATGGAATTATTTTCTGACTGACATAGTGATCTATCAACGCACAGCCCAAACCACTGAACGGATCGGGCTGAAATTTGGCATGCTGGTAGATGTTATGACGTAGGCAATCGCTAAGAAAGGATTTTGATAAATTCCACTCCTAAGGGGATAAAATAAGAGATGATGGAGGATGTAAATGTATTAGTTAGAACATACCAGTACCTAATGGAACCAATAAATTAGGACCAACAAAATAATTTTTAGTTCTGAATTTTGACAATAGATGGCGTTAGTAGTATTTTAAAACGCGCTATCGTTGTGTTTTCAATAAGTTACATATATCCGATGATGAGTGGCCGCCGTATTTAATAGTACATACTATACCTAAAAATTCCTAGCGGATTACATTTTACGATTCTGGCTGTTCTTTTCTTGGCATATTTTGGATTGCATTTGCTTTGTTTTAGTTTAGTAGTTTTGGTTATAGACTCTGCTTTGTATTTGGCATGGCTTCTGGTTAATGATTCTCACCCAAATCATGTACACTTCATGGATAATATCCAAAACATAATGCCTGTTTTCAAATGACTTCCTTTGGTGGAAAACAAATAAAAGAAGGCGGTTTTCCACCAACTTTCAAAGTTCATGGGAGTATATTACCGGAACCTGGTCAGGATGCACAATTTCTGCAAATTTATTTCGTCGGTGAAGATGATGGAGAAGCTTATATTCGATGTTCTAAAGTTCCTGATTTGAGACCAAATTCTGTCAAACAATTGCAGCTTATGTTACATGAGGTGAACCCATACATAAAAGATCTAAAAACAGCCATTGATTAAATATCGCCTTCAGAGTCATTCAAGGTCATTCACTTCAGCGTATCAGTGAGATACATCGAGCTCATTACGCGCTGCAGTACCCGTTGATGTTTTGCTGGGGGATGATGGCTATTCAATCAACATACCACAATGCGATCCCACAACTAAGTTGCCCTTGAAAAAAAACAGTCTCTGCTGTAAGTTTTTATTCATACAGAATAATGATCGATGAAAGAGAAGATAACTTTTTGGTTGAATATCGCGCTCTTTTTAGTCAATATTTGGTAGATGAATACGTAAAAATGGAAACTGAAAGACTAAACTACATAAAAAAACAATCAAGCCAAATTGCGCTTAGATAATTATATTCATTTAGAAGATGCAATTGGACGGCAAGATACTGAAGCAAATCAGCTGGGACAAATCCATCATCTTTTACTGGTGGACCAAGATACATGCACGATACATGGAAATATTCGGTGAAGTGAGATGCTATATGTATTCGACGGAATGGCAAAAGCGAGGTCTTCCGCATATTCATATACTTTTATGGCTTCAACATCGCATCACTCCGGATCAAATTGACAATATTATTTATGCTGAAATGCCTAACCCCGATCGTGATCCATAGCTTTACGAAATTGTTAAAAGTAATATGATACATGTCCCCTGTGGAAGTTTAAACCGAAATTCTCCATGCATGAAAGATAATTTGTGCAGCAAACTTTATCCTAAGGCTCTTATTAAGGAAACTCAAACCGGTGATGATGGTTATCCGCAGTACAGGAGACGTTCTCTGGATGATTTTCCATTGTTTGATGGAATGATAACCATCCCGGAAGAATTGTGCACAGTTGTAACTACGGTTCAAGAATTGCTGTCTAAAGTTTATCCAGACATTATTCATATACATGACGAGCCTATTGAATGGTTATGTGAGCGTGCCATACTCCAAAGAACGATCAAGCAGCAGCTATCAACGATATCCTGCTCATGTCGTTTGAGTGCGAAGAAAAGATCTATACTTCGATTGATACTGTTGTTAATACAGATGATGCTAATAATCACCCTGTAGCATTTTTAAATTCATTGAAATCGCCAGGTTTGCCTTGTCATAAGTTCATTCTGCGTGTGGGCAGTCTAATTATGTGAGAAATTTAAAACCACCAAAACTTTGTAACGGTACGAGACTGCAAGTGAAAGCGTTACATCGCAATATAGTGGGAGTCATTATATTAACTGGGTGTGCGAAAGGGGGAACTGTATATATACCACAAATCCCAATAATACCTAATGATATCTCGTTCGAATTTAAACGATTACAGTTTCCCCTAAAAGTTTGCTTTTCCATGACAACAAACAAATCTCAGAGGCAAACTCTCAAATTTGCAGGTATTGACTTGAGAGAACATTACTTCTCTCATGGACAGTTTTATGTTGCTTGCTCACGAGTAAGTTCACCCAATAGCTTGATAGTTTCAGCGCCTAATGACAGATTAGTTAAGAATATTGTGTACAAAGAAGTTTTGTAGGCCCTAATTTTTTACATACGCTAAACGAAAATAAAGTCGCACAAACTATACCTGATTAATAATAATACTTCTTAACGCGAGCGAAGTCGCGGGCAAAAGCTAGTTTGACCAATATATACTTTAGGACAAATTCCACAATTTGATTTACATACTCCTGATTTCTTGAATTTAGATGTTTTGTTGTTATTATTTTTGGCTAACTTTCCCAACGTATCACCTGCTCTATATTACTTGAATTTAAATAGCCCTCAGCACAACTTCGTGATGTGATAACACTAATTAATTTACTTCTCATTAAGGATTTTTTTCTATTTATTAATACTTTATAGTTTTGGAAATATTTGCATAAACCTAAATACTTTTTTTACATCCTAATTTGTTCATAACTCTTGCAATTTTCATGTGCTAAAACGGTTTCAGCACACTTTCCACCTGTGTGAAGTTAGCAGCCGAAGTCAGTGAACCTTTTTCTGGAAATACCCTCCATATTTCAAGGATTTTTTTTGTTTCGGGAGGATAGAAATCATTCGTAATAATTTCAAAGTGGCTTTCCGTTTCTTTCATATTTCAAGAATGGTGGTGCATGTGCAATGGTGCATGTGAAGTCAGTAGCCCGGAAATACCCGAATGGTCAGTGACGTGACGAAATCGTGATTTAATATTTTTTTGGGTATCTGATATGCCCACATGTGAAAGTATACAGCTGAACTGTATAATCTGTATCAAGAAATATGTCTTCGGACTCGTCCAAAAAGGTTAAACACACCCTCGAAATGAAAAAAAAAACTTAAAATATGAAGATAACGAAACGCCATTTTGAAATTTATTCGAACGATTTCTATTATTACATTTCATATACAGTATGAAGAAAAATCTCTTTGGCTCCGTCCAAGAAAGTTAATCACATCCCCGAAATGAAAAAAAAATTTTGAAATATAAAGGAAACGGAAAACAACTCTGAATTTGTCATGAATGATTTTCATCATCACATCACACAGTAGGTATCGAAGAAAATATCTTCGGCCCCATCCAAGAGGATCAAATACACCCCCGAAATGAAAAAAATCTTGAGAAATGGAGGAATTGAAAAGCCACCTTGAAATCATCATGAATGATTTCTATCGTTACATTTTTTATTCTGTATCAACTAAATTATCTTCGGCTCCTCCCGAGAGGAAAATGATAATATCAGTGGTGGAATTTACAGGATTCAGGTTCACCAATGGGCTCACCCTTTAGTCCACTTTTAGCAGACATATAGAGAGAGAGAAACAGATAAATTCCTTAGACCTGACCATTACACACAATCAGAATAAATTTGAGTTCAATGTGTCCCAAGCGATTCTTTCCATCCAGGCAGTCATAAATTAGCAGCCTACAATTCAATGTTGCATAGACCATTCTCACTGCCTTTATCTGCTAACAATCTAGCTCGGGAAATTGATATAATTACACAGATAGGTTATAATAATGGTTTCAACGCAGATACTATCCAGAAGTTAGTCATAAAACAAAGCCGTAAATTTACTTACAGATTAATATACCCTCAGGTCAAACAACCAGAAATCAAGAAATGGGTAACTCTAACATATTTTGGAAAAAGAACAGAGATAATTGCTGGTTTTTTCAGAAAAAAACAATGTGGGAGTGGCATTCAGACCACATGCCTTTTCAATGTCAAAAATAAGGTAGACAAGATGTGGAAATCTGGAGTTTATACGCTTAAGTGTCCGGAGTGTAATAGTGTTTATGTGGGACAATGTGGTCGAAATTTCCAAAAACGGTATGCTGAACATGAAAGGTTCTTCGGACTAGGATAAAAATGATTCCAAGTTTTCAAACCATTCCTTGGCATGCAATCACAAGTTTCCGAATCTGAACGATACGGAAATTTTGCACTATGCAAGGAAGGGTTACAAACTCAATTATTGAGAATCCTTGGAAATTCACAAGCATAAACATCGCGGGTTCAATCTGTTAAATGATCGAATCGATGTAGTTTACTCACCGGTTTTCAAGTTGGCACATCCACATTGTAAACTGTGAATTCAGGTACTCAATCAAGCCAAGTACCTCTCTTAGTAGGGGTGGTATATAAGAGCAAATGTAATGAACCATTGTTAACTTATTGTATAAGTTTGGCTCATACAAGCTAATAAGGCTGATGTAATCCTTCTCGACCACCAGAATAAGACGATATTTGTCGTGGAGTTTTCAGCTCCTGGCGAGACGAACATCGTTCGAAAAGGGGAGGAAAAACGGATAAAATATCGAATCTTCTCTTTGAACTCCGCAGACTCTTTCCAGACTGTGATGGTTTTTCTGATTATTGGAGTCTTTGGTGGAATGATACCCTCTCTACTCTCGAACCTCAAAATCATACCGGCTTGTCGCGCTAAGGCAGATATCTCAGCAGGACAGATGCAGGAGGCTGTCATTCTTGGCTCACTGCGCGTGCTCAGGGCACATGATTCTCTGGCCCAATGATCACTTACTGCACGGTGGGGAGGGTCGTTGGTTGATAATGCTGACGCGCCTGACCAGCGCATACCACGGTAAAAAAAAAGAAGTGAAAAATGGCTTGATCACTTTATATGATTTTTGTGTTTTTGGATTCGTTTTCATCGGGAATAGGATAATTTCATTAGTTCGGACTCACATTGTCTAATATTATATAAAATGATTTGAAATACGTGAAAGAAACAATACAAATGAAAAAATAAAAACAATTGCTGAAAATAACAATTATATTGAGCAAAAAAACCTTGAAGTGAAATTACAGTGAAATAAAATACAAGTAAAGAATAGAACAACTAAACAAAAACTGAAAATCGAAAATTAAGAGATTCCAAGCCAAGTCACCTCACGATGTTTCGATTGTTAGTATCCACAATCGTCTTCAGGTGATGACTGTTATTCCACTATAATTTCAGCTTTTTTTTGCTTAATATAATTGTTGTCCCACCACCCGAAACTCTATCTCTGTTATTTATAACTAGTGATGTGAAGTCTCATGGACAAATTCGAAATGGAAATCAAAAAAACGTCGAAGCATTTCCCTAGGATATGGCTGAAGTATATATATAGTTGGGTATATCGGGTCAGTTTAATTTTCCTCTTCTAGATGATCACTTTGTGATCGAGACACGTGTCGAGATGTTAAAAAAACGGTTAGGTGTTGGGATGAAACTCCAGTAATATTCATTACGACATCAAAGGTTCCCATGCCCTACCTTGAGAAGTGACCCATTTTTGTTTTTGTTTTTTTGGTTTTGTTTCCATCGTGAATAGAAAAGAAAGTATGTGTAAATGATATTTCAACAATAGAAATGATAATAAAAGAACTCAAGGACGCCTGGATCAACTTTTATGATGTTTGTCTTTTTAGATTTGTCTTCGTCGGAAATAGGATGATAAATATCGAAATATTATATTTTATCAATAATAATAAATGAACTCAAGAACAACTGGGCCATCTTTTATGATTTTTGTCTTTTTGGATTTGTCTCCGTCGGGAATAGAAAAATAATGAAGGAAGTCAAGAACGGCTGGACCAATTTCTATGATTTTTGTGTTTTTGGATTAGTATTGAAATATAATATTTCATCAGTGAAAGTGATATCAATAATGATAATAGCGACGAATTATAACGAAACGCAACTGATAGCTCATATGTATATCAGAGGGTGCTTTACTGAAGAAACACTCTCACTATTATACTAAATAATTCTATATCAATTTTAATATCCTAAATTTGCTCATTCATTGATTGTTTGGCGGGATCCGCCAAAGCGACTTTCCGGTTCCTTCATATTTCAAGAACTTTTTTCAATTCGACGGTGTTTTTAACCTTCTTGGACGGGGCCGAAGATATTTTCCTTCATACTGAATATAAAATGTAATGCTATGAATCATTCATATGGATTTTGAAGTGGCTTCTTATTTCCTCCATATTTCAAGAATGTTTTTTAATCCGGGGTGTGTTTCACCCCCTTGGACGGGGCCAAAGAGAGATTTCTTGATACAGAATATATAGTATAGCTGTATACTTCCACATAAGGGCATATCAGAAACCCAAAAAACATGTAATCACGATTTCGGTACGCCACTGACCTTCGGGTATTTCCGTAGAAAGAGCTGCTGACTTTTGCTGCTAACTTCACATCGGTACATTTTTCTAGATATCATTCCGGATCGAATGAGCCATCGTACGTATTTTTTCGACCATTATCTATTTTTCACCGTTTTCAACTTGTGAACTAGACTAAAATAACACGTTTCAAAATTTGCAGATAAACTCGATAGGAAGATGGTACAAGCCCTGGTTTTTTCTTCACGCGAAGAATTTGTTCAACAAAAATAGTATAACTACTGAATACATTCCACTGAGGGATTACTACCACAGACATACCAGGTCTATATTCTGGGAGCTGCAGGTAAACACTTGTTCGAAATATTTATGTCGAATACCTGTATCTTTCGGTTTCCGGTTTTATTTTCAGTGAGCGGCTATAGCTTTTTGAAAGAGATGATAACATTTCATTTAATTTAGTCACTAACATGCATCATGCATTCATTCACCCACGATGAACATAATGATGGATTCATTGACACAATGTTCGAAAAAAGGAATGCACGAATGAATGAACCGGAGTTGTTTTTGTTTTTATTTTCAAAGGGAGAGTTACTGGGTTCCTTTCATCGTTCAACGTAATACATCCCACCATAAGACTATTCAATAGAAATGTTATGATGTTATTAATTATTACGGAAGATTAGACTTGAGGTATTCAGACATATATGGAAGAAGAATTGATTTGAAAAATATGATACGAAACCGTCTGACTGTCCTATTCTCTAGACAATCGTATTTACCAACTTTGCTATCGGAGTCACGAAGAAAAACGACAGCCAACTCACATCTTCAAGTCAGACTTCCGTGGTATAGGTGCGAAGAGGATGGAAATTTATTAATTGTAGTGAACTCGACAACTAAAATTTATGCATCTAAACAATAATTATTTATTTCATTCTAGAATTACATAAATACACACAATGCAAACTTACTTCTCTTGTATTTCGTTTTGGTTCATTTTATGCATTGGAAATCATATAAAATCCTGATGACGGTCCTTGATATTTTAGTGATTCTTGAATAAAACAACAAATTGATTTTTGGATCCAATGAACAGTACTAATTATCATAGTACCACGGCTTCATGAATACTGCCTTACTTTGATGTTTCTCAAACGAAGTATCGTCACTCTTACCGGTCTCCTGATAGTGCTGCTTAGTAATTCTCAATCAACTGACTGATCATTCGAAAGGTTATCACACTCTCCCAAATTTCAAGTGGAAACTGAAAATATACTTCTAAGAAAAATGTATTTTCATACTATAGGTAGTAATGTTGTATATTCTGTAATCTTTTTAATGTTCATGTATATACTAAACATTGTGATGTATCTTTGTCTACTGGATCATTAATGTAAAATTTACTATCATTAAGAAGATATAAGATTGTTATCATCAATGTCGCCACAGTTTCACGTATTTAATATTTGTCATGGACTTCTTGGTCAAATGACAGCTCACTTCGGATCAAAATTACAAACTGGTTAGTACGGCAAATGCTAACGTGTTCCATTTTTGGTTCGAATAAGGCGCCTGACCAACAAATGTTTTGAATAATAGTAAACTATTTCTTTTGACTTCCGTAGATTCAATCTTATCTACTTATGGTTTTATGGAAAACTTTTAGACAACTCAGTATTTCATTTGGAATTTTTGATTATTGAATCATGTTATCAATCAACATATCGATCATTTCGTATTATTTTAGGACATCATACCTTTTGGCAACAACCCCATCTTCAGATTTCTTCTAGGTTGGTTGATGCCTCCAAAAATCTCATTGCTAAAGCTCACTCAAACCAAAACAATCACAAAACTCTACGAGAACAATCATATAATCCAAGATATGCTTGTGCCAATGGAAACTTTGGAGGATAGCATACGAATGTTCAAAAAGTCCGTCGACGTGTTTCCCATTTGGTTATGTCCATTCATTCTACTCCCCAATAAAGGAATGGTACATCCAGTCTGTACAGATTCTGCCAACATGTATGTGGACATTGGAGTTTATGGTGTTCCTGGAGTCGAGAATTTCCATCCGGAAGAGACAACGAGACAAATCGAAACATTCGTCAGAAACGTCAAAGGGTATCTATTTCATTTTAATCATTTCATTATCATTCTGAAAATGTTCGCAAACTCAATTTCAGATATGTCAAAAGTCTCCATAAATTCAGTTCTTCAAAATGAAATATTGAAAGTCAAAAATTGAATATAGTTCACGTCTGAATCTATTTCAATTGATGTCATTGAAGCAGATGATATAAGGTTCGTAGATCACGCAATTCTCTCCAAAAAATGTTCTGATACTTCTTTCCCAATTATAATATTTTAAATAATCTGTCATTTTCTAATTTTGTCAGTTCATTTCACCTTCAGAAACATGTGACAAGAAAATCACTCGTTTTCTGAATGACTTGAATGAAATAAGTAAGAAACAGAATCCAGGACGTATAGTCTGGTCTCTATATAGTGGTGGTAAAACTAGATATTTCGCCAACAACTGCAGTGAGCATCTTTAGCATAGATGAACGGTGTAAAAAGGCTCTTTGAATGGAGTGCGGGAGAATTTATGAAGGAATTGGAAATGACTGAAGTAAGTAACTATTGAAACTATTCTTCAATTTTGATTTGCACTTTCGCATTATTTTCCAAACTTATCACGTGTTTGCTTCATTTGTGATGAAGCAAATGCTCTGCAACAAAGAGCAGACATATGTGATAATCCATGTTCAGTTCATATCGGAAGAGTATCACTACTACAGTTCAAAGACAGCATGAGATAAAGAACCACTATATCAATAATAAATTCACTTCGTATTAAATGAAGAGCAAGTTATAGCTGAAATGTTTTGAAAAATCGTCACATATGTTGTAGCGGCTAAAGAAACGAAGAGGCTGAGATGAAAAAAGCATTAAACCGAAGGCATAAAATATATCCAGTTGCTGGAATCGCATTTCAATATTCTATTCTAACAGTAGTTCCAAATCGAACAAATATCGAAAATAACATAATCTTGACAAGATTTATTATTACAGGAACTGATAAGTTTATTATGAATTTGCTTCACGGACTCCCAATACGATACAGTAGTGTGAAAAAACATTAAATAAAAATTGAGTTAGAAGAAGAAAAATTAGTATCCATCATAGATTTCCTGATAGGTGGTATAGGAATGTATATACATTGAGCTTTTCTGACCATTGGATTAGAAATATCTTCCGAATGCATAAAAGAATCTGAACACTTTTTGTAGATAGTCGCATTATCTACACATTTTATTTGATACATCGATTGAAACTTTCGACATATCATTTGAGTTTTGAATGTTCATCTTTATGCGAATTTGTTCAAGTTTTAATTTGTATTCTGACAAGGATATTATACAAAATTTGTACTTCTTCAATTGCACAAAACCAAAATCGAATTTTCACAAGCCATTTTTCAATGGCTTATGAAAATTCCAGCCTCCAATATAACTCACGCGATTACCGACATAATTGTACAATACATTTAATATATTCACACGAGTTCATGACCCATCAATTTGTATGTGTTACATCATTCAACTGCGAATAAAGAGTACACGAATTAACAGCTTCCATATTTTACTCATGTCTTCCTCAAAAGGAAAATCTTCCACATTTGAAGGGTGGAATTAGGATCTTAATAATTTAGGAAATATAAAGAAAAATATTAGACATTGAGATGATAGAAAACATTTTTTTCACTTCCTTTCATCTGAAAGACAGTTGGCCAGGTTTTTCCTTTTGCAATTTGTTTCTTGTAATAAAACTGCTCGAAAAACATTTCATTTTTGGTTTGATCTAACCAACGAAACGTCCATCATCCACTCAAATTCTACTGAATATTTTGATGTGTAACTATTGTGTTTATGCCAGAATTGAAAATTAAAAAACAAAGCTGAGAAATATCTCGAACTGACACGTTTTTCCACAAAAGACCCCAAAAATGCTAATATTCCTATTTATTGCACGAATCGACAACTGAATAACAATTATCGGTTCTGTATTGTTCACAGGTTCCAAATGCTCTATGCTGATACATACATGACGAAAGAAGAATTCAGACAGATGTTTGATCACAGTCTGTATGATAAGTTGAGAAGTGATATGAAGTGTGGTGACGCTTTTCCAGAAATATATGACAAAATATCGAAGGCAGTTAGATCTTGATAAAAAATAAACATTCCTCTCTTCTATACCTTATGTTTTAAATAAACTTGTTTTTGATGATTTCTATTGTATTTAATTTGATTCTTAAAAATATCTACTGACATAAGTGTAAAAATCCACAGATTGAAAAATTTATAGAAATAAAAGTCCATCGCTTGCATTACCTCCTTCAAGGAAATGTTCAACTGTATATTTTCAATATTGTATAAGAGTAGCTAGCTATCGTTGTTGGTAAAAACTGGTTGTTTTGAAATAATCAACTAGAACATATGAAATCTCTGAAAATCGGAGATTTTTCAATGGTCTTCTCCGAACATGTCTAATGCAAATGTTAGAAAGGAATGTCTTGGAGGACAAATTGGATTCTGCCTATTTCTGTCTCAATTCCCCATTCACTCAGTATTGGACTACATTGGAAAATATTTCGGATGAATATGGAAACTATCGTGCACTGCCAATTAGTATAATAGCTACGGAAGTCCATTTTTTGAGTTAAAATCCTTCAAATATGTTGGAATATAATGACAATTAACATTTCAACCTCAATACTTCATTCTAGATCAAATCAGATTCTTATCACACTTTAGCTGGCATGAGTTCTGACTGTTAACTTAGATTCTTGGTGGAATCAAATTTGCTAAATCACTTGAACACTTCCCATGAAAGTATCTATCCCCAACATCTCTTAGATGTTCCAGACTATCCAAGCTGCGAGTGAAGTTCGCGTCTCCAATCAGGCGGATGGCTCTTTTCTGGATGGAATCCAGTAGCTTCAGGGTATGCTTAGGGGCAGAGCTCCATACATGAGAAATATACTCCAAACATGTCCTGATCTAAGCTTTATAAAGCATCAAAATTTGCTGAGATGTGTACAGTTTTCTGGTTCGGAACAAGATTTAAGAAGCAGCCTATACAATTCCAGCGACATGCTCATGTCAAGTAATAATCGTGTTCATTTCAACCCATAACAAACTTATCGAAACAGAAAGCGAAATTGCCTATCCTGACATGATTATATCCGATTCGGAGACAATTATCTTTTTGGAGAAAACCGATGCCTGGATTTTTATGGCATTGAAATGAACCTTGTTAGTTTGACCCCAATTCGAAATCACTTCTAGAACCTCCTGCTGCTGATGATGATGTGCATCCGTTATGTTTATTTCTTCATTAAATACAAATAAACTATGAATTTTGTAGAATGAAATAAATACTGTGAGGCATGAAATCAACATTTCGGTAAATTTTCCAGCTGATTAAGGTGTATCGTAGGGTTCAAATCCAGGTCCTCTTTCATTTTCTCTCTATGAATCATCAGATATGAAATATTCTGAATGTTTTGCTGTTTGGGAGCCAATTGACTGAAAATCTTCCCCAATAATGACTATAACAAATTTTATGTATGAAAATAGAGTATCTTCACAGACTGTCTTCATCCTAGAAAGTTATCTTCATCATATATCAGGTTGTTTCGAAAGTTTTGTTTGTTTTTATGAGTTATATCTCAGTGAATACTCAGCACATCTCAGGGAACAGGAGAAGAAAATGCAGTGACAAGTTCAGCAATTAGCAATGTATTACTCCTGAAGATTACATCCTCTCGTGTTAGCAACAAGATGAAGAAACACTCGAATAGATTATGGTCAACTATACCAAAAAATAGCATCAAAATTTACCGTGACTACTCAAATCCACATGTAAGTATTCTTCATGTCGCAAGACCGTATTTATATTCTTCCGGTAAATATAAAGTAAACTACTATCAATGGATGGATATTCCAAAGTTCACTGAATTTTTTATTGAAATTTGTTTGACCTCAAACAATCAAAAGTGGTTTCAAACTTTCATATAAGACCTCTGTCACGAAAAGTTCCTTTCCTGATCCTAACTCCACTGAAGTTGCATCAAAGTTCTACAATTCACTTGTTTCGATGTTCTGTTAAGCGGCTCGCATACCTGAGCAACTAGCAACGGGCAACAAGCATCAAGCAATATTATTGTCAGTATGCATGTTATATTTGGTTTTCAAATATAAGCTTTTTAAAAACAATTTATTTTGGTTCACAAATACAAATACAATTATTGAACTTCATGAGCTAAAGTGAATTATACGAGTAATAATAAATTATGAACTGGAAGTCCTTTGTGTTCTATTTCTAGACTGGTAATACAGGAAATGCTGAGTCTTTGGTGATTTCAAGGTTCTTCTATAACTGCGCCATTAATACAACGTAGTTCTGGATAATGAGCCATTGTATAATTTCATATAACAGCTCCCCTTTTTATGAAAAAGTTTATGCTATACCTTGCAGCAACTTTTCAGGCATAATTCTTGTTAGAATTTGAGTTGGGTTTGATTTCTTCTTCGACGGGTTCTCCGATATGATAGCTAGGTCTTCTTCTAGGGAAGAATCTGGTTATAGCTCTGAATTTACTTCGCGTACTTGGTGCTGGAGGTGGTGGTCCATCATTTCTTGATGTCATAATACCAATTCTTATATTTCTATTATTTCTACATTTACAAAAACAATGTAATATAATCAAAAAGATTACAAGAGCAATTGTTACATAGGTAAACCATGAAATATGTTTTGAGACGAAAGGTTCATTAATCAATTTATCTAATTGATCAGAATATTCATTTAATTTGAATTGAGCTGTATTTAAATCTTGCAATTTGCAGTAAAAATCCTGCCAAGAAGTATATCAATATTCCGAAATTAAATATATGATTGAAATTATCCCATAAAATGGTCGAATTTATTTGTAGAACTCAATCATAAATTTTACACTCGCCAACTGTCGTTGATTCATTCGTCGCTCAGCGAAAGATTTTTTATTTTATCGGTATTTCTTTAGCGCGGAAAGATTACTACTTGGAAAAACTACTGTGAATTGAAAGGTAGTTGAATAAAGGGCTTTCCAAATATTTGCGGATTAGAAATTTCATCAGATTTTGCCTCGGAAATAGAAAACCAAGGAATAACAGAACTCAACCTGGATGTGAAAAAATTTGCACTACCTAAATCTACATTCAACTCTCTCCACGTTATCTGTATCGTTCTCTAAAACGAATTATATACCAATGGCTTGCACATACTTTTCCACCACTAGGACTGATAAATATCTTTCTCACCTGGACTGTACATTTTCAGGTATTCTGGGGGTGCCAGAGTTTTATCCATTAGTATCCCTAATTTAATACGTTTGCACTTACATTTTTCCATAACATACCAAATATACCAACATACCAAATAGGAAAAAATTTCATAAGTTACATCACGTCTTCATTCAAAAAACGTATCTTGTTTGAAAAATACAAATACTTCACAGAAATAATGAAAATTAATAATTCAATTCTGAAATATTAATGAAAAATTTATAAAAAATCAATTTTACATAACTTACCGCATAACTCAAAACAAGGTTGATCATTCCTTCAACGCCCTCTCCCTGCTTCCCGTTCAGAGGATACCAATCCTCATGAGTCTCTCCAGCAAGTACTTGTTGGGGAATTACTATTTGTGTCCATGCTACTAATTCATCCATTGTGAAGGATCGTTCATCAAATATTTCTATGGTCAGTGTGTTTATGCCTTGAGGAAGAAGGCTGAAAAAGATTCATTCAGTAAACCTTGAAATAATATGAAGAGGATATAAAGCTCTTCATATTTTGCGGAAGGATTATCTCAAGATTTTCTTCAACGTATAATTGTAGGAAACGTTAAGATCAATCTTTATATACAAACAACCCAGGACCCGCAACCACGTTTTTATGATTGAGATAATGAACTATTTGAACATATGAAAAACAATAATTCTAGAATTAAAACACATTTCTTCTAACTAACCAGTAGTAAATGAAAAAAATAACTACAGGGCCTCTTAACTGCACTGTTTATATTCATCATGTGTTCCTTTTACTCATAAAAATACCAATATATTTACAACACCATCATCTTCTAATATTTCCACAAATCATATTAGGTGGATAGCGCTAGTACTACTTGAAACGTCAATTAATGCAACTCCATTGAAATATCTATCACATTTTGTAAATTTTATTTTAGTTTTGGAACTGATAGATGTATTTTATATCAGGTATCTATTTCTCTAGTATACGAATTATTTATCAGGTTTTACCTCTAAAATTTTTATTTTTATGGTACTATAATAGAATAATTGATTTGATAATCTTCCTCGCCTTTCAGATCTGAGTAATTGTGTTCGATCAATCAGGGAATGATACGGAATTATAACTACCACATATAATTTCATGTGTTGTTAAAGATAGTGAAGTAAAAATTATCAAAAGATTTTATGAAACGTAAAAAGATTTTGTGAATTTTATTGAATATTTATCAATTTAAAAAAAATGGTTGTATCTGTATTCTTAAAAGCTAAATTAAGAGAACATTGCAAGCACATAATATGGGCACATAATAATATAAGGTTAATGAATGCAAGTTTCTAAACTTTCACCAAAAACAACAAATTTTGCAAAGAAAAAAATTTTATATTATATGGTTGGAACTCCGGAACCTACAAATTACATAACCCGGCAAGTAACTGAAAATAAAATACATCTTCCTGTTCCAAAAACAAGCCAGACAAAGTATTCTTTAATTTATGAAAGTAAAAAGCTGTATAATCACATACCTTAAGAAATTAGGAAGGAAAAAAGCTATAAAGAGTTGCAACTAAAGCGTACTACAATTCTGATGAATATTACAATATTTAATATAGGTGTTTTTTTTGCTGTTTATATTGACACCTATACTTGCAACTAAAGCGTACTACAATTCTGATGAATATTACAATATTTAATATAGGTGTTTTTTTTGCTGTTTATATTGACACCTATACTTTAAATTATATTTTATACTGGGATATATCTTATTTTATTGCCATGGCATGTGAACTTATGTTCAAATTGTATATATTTGTTATTTACATCTTTTGAAAGGGACTATACAAACTATTTTGTCTACATTTTGTTAAATTTTATTTTCTATTGTTATATTTTATCGATTAGATAAATATCCTATTGTTCATCAATGACCTTCCTAATTGTCTATCAAGTAACTAACTTTTATGTGCTAATGATTGCAAAACATTAAGAAAAACTGATGAGTTAGATTACATTTTACTACAAGTTAATGAGTGTTCAAGTTTTTACACTTTCCCCAAAAACCAATGAATTTTGCAAAGAAAAAATATTTTATATTTGTAAATATGATAAGCTGTAAAGACTTAGAATAATATTTAGTAAAAAAAAGTTAAATCAATAAATCAACCGAAATCATTTTACCACTTTTGTCTGTCATATATAAAAAGTACATGACATTAATGAATGAAATGAAAGTAGAAGAAAACTTCACTATCAGTGATAGTATTCCTATTGTTCATCAATAACCTTCCTCATTGCCTCTCAAGTAACTGCCTTTTATATCTTAGGCACTCTTGGTTGAACCATAAGTTCTGCGATGCTTGATGATACTTCACTCTTCAGCCCTGTTTCAGAAATCTTTCACCTATTTAGCCGTCAAAATGCACAATTAATTTCTCATCAATTGGCTTCATGTAACTGAACATCAGTTCAAACGCCATTTGAAAATCAATTTTCTTCAATAGCTAGGATAAATTATGAAATAAACCCGTTATTTATAAATTATGTACTATTTCATATGTTTTGATAATTGCTCTATCATAGATCACACAAATTGAAAAAGTTTTTGGAAACTATCCAGAACAAATCCATTTAATATTTATTTTATAGTCATATTACAACATATATGGTACATCTCCGGAGCACTCGACTTATCAACCTTTAAGAAATGAATTCAATACAACTAAACTCGAAATCAGCGCCAAGTACAAAAAATATTGAATAATAAATAATATAGATTGTTCATTTCGTCTTGCTCAACTCAGATAATGTTATTTATAATCTATAATGAGTACATTCAACTAAGCCCATGACCTACCCCTTGCTATGTGAGAGTATTAGTTTGTATCTTTATGTTTAGTATTTTTCTTACCATTATAAAGCTATACATTCATGGATATTATTTTTCTTTTTCTTGAACTTCATCAACTAGAACTTCGACCACAATCATTATGAAAATGTCAGCGATTGGTACAACACCTTTTTTTGCAGATACCCATACAAGAAAATAATATATTCAATGTAGCTGAAGAAGAATATTTTGAAATCTTGTATCAGAGAAAAAACTCAGCTCCAGGGCATGACTATATCACAAGAAACATGTTGAGGAAGCTGGATTATGAGATTCACAAGTACATCATAAAAAGCTATGAATTTTGCCTTAAAATGCATATATACCAGTCAATTGGAAAATGGACACAATGATTACAATTCCCAAACCAAACAAGGATCACACTCCCTTACAGACAGTTATCGTCCGATTACTCTCCTGCCTGTAATCGGTACAAACTTTGAAAAACTTTTTCGAAACTGTTTACTCCAAATGCCTAATGATACAATTCTGAACTATCAGTTTGGATTTCGACAAGGAAGATCTACTTACTATACATCCTCTCACGATTCTCACGAACAACATTAAAACAACCAAGCTGAACAACAACAAAACGGCAGTGATCTTTCTGGATATGAAAAAAGCATTCGATAGCATCTAGCACAACGGTCTTTTATTGAAACTGCATCAAATGCGTTGTCCTAACTATCTAGTACATACAATTAAGAATCTACTAATTGACAGGAAACTGAGAGTTAAAGTACTGAGTAGTTTTTCAGACGAATTTATCCCATAGCAGGGAGTTCCAGAGGGTTCACAGCTCTCACCATTGTTATATAACTTATACAGCTCTGATATTTATCATCACCAACGAGGGAATATCAACCACTTCAGGCATGAAGCATATATGCTCCAGTATGCAGATGACACCGTCCTAATTGCGCACGATCAAACGCTAGACAAAGTTATTAATAATTTGGAACATCTTGCAACAATAACAAATAACTGTTCAATAAATGGAGGCTCCAGCCAAACCCATCTAAGTCTCAGTTCATCATCGGAATTCCGCAACTTCTCCAACAATCAACGTTTTCCAACATATCTTACATGCAAAATCGACAGTTAATTACCGAGGTGTTACGCTTGATTCCAGACTAAATTTCAACAGCCATGTCAAGAACAAAAAAAAGTGATTGCAAGAGCCGCACATTTCATAAGTCTGACAAACCTGGGAGCAGGGGCAAACATATCAACAGCAAACCCAATATATAAACTAATCTGTGGTCCACTTATTGAATACCTGTACCCACTGTTTCTCAATATCAAACAAAGGGCCTTGAAAACAATTAAAGTATCTGAAACAACGGCTATAAGGAAAATAACAAGATTAACGCATCCCAATAACCCCAAACACAACCCTCCAAACCCTCTGCTATACCACCTCACTGGTATTATCCCTATTGAGGAACTATCGTCACTTACTCAGAAATTTGCTAGAAAAAACGACAATGTAGACAATCATTAGAAAGTATGCTGTGACAAGAAACCCCCATGCAAGACATCGACACACAACAGAAACACAGAAAAATTAACACAACTTTATCAATGAAATTGTTTTGTTTGCTCATTTTTATATCCATATAATATTTTTTTGATATTATAAAATAAGCTATGTTATTTCAAAGCAATTTTGTTACACGGGTGGAAGGATTTCTACTACAGCCAGTTGAGCAAAATTGTACAATTATTATTATTATTTGCCTGGAGTCATTCGGAAATACTGAAAAAATTTCTCCTCGTCTTCTTTCAGGTCGTTGAAAAGATGATGAAACTCTCCCAGAATTGCCCCCTTTTGAATAATGCGGCCACTATAATGACTTCTTCGTCAGAACTGTTAGTGATAGACATGTTTCTGTCACCGCTCGATGTCAACTGAAATTTCTTTGAAAACCAACAAACAGCACCTTCACCCGTCGCCATCAGGCGACAGACAGTGCCGTGTTATGCAGTGCCGGAAAAGTGGGCGGCAAGCTTTAACAATGAAATGAAAAAACTAGATGAACTTCGCAACAACGAAGACGAATTTCTGGAGGTGTATTTATTTCTTTTTCTGGTGA
>NW_019293011.1:29548-44871 GCF_000500325.1 Leptinotarsa decemlineata | reverse complement strand
GTATTATGTGTTAGTCCACCATCGTCATTCTTAATATCATTATGTTGACTTATTTCTAAGCTCTCGTAGGCATCTTGATGCTTGTTGTAAACTTGTCTAACTAATCTTAATGAATTAAAGTCTATGAAATAGTTTTGTTGCAAAACATGGTGGGTGATTGCGCTGATTTTTCTGGTCTTCCATATTTTATGTGTGCTATGTGTTCCTTATATCTTACTTCAATAGATCTTTTTGTCTGTCCATAATATTTTGCATCGCAGTCCTTACATTTACTTTCGTAAATTCCAGACTTTTCCGAATTCTGGTCTTTGCTCTTTGGATTTCCTAAAAGGCCCTGTAGTGTATGACTTTTTTCAAATACCCCCTCCTAGTTCCTTGAAAATCTTCGTGAATAGTGGTATGAAACTGAGATATATTTATCTTTTCGTCGTTTCTGAAAGTCGAAATTTCGTTCATTCTTAACCTAAACTTTCTTTTCCTTATAATATCTGTAGTATCTGAGGTATATGTAGTGTCTGTGTTAATATCTGTAGTATAATATCTGTAGTATATATCTGTAGTATAATATCTGTAGTGCATGACTTGTTTCAAATACCACCTCCTACTTCCTTGAAAATATTCGTGTATTGGTGGTATGAAAATGAGATATATTTATCTTGGTTCTCGTCGTTTCTGAAAGACGAGATTTCGTTCATTCTTAACCTAAACTTTCTCTTCCTTATAATATCTGTAGTATTTGTAGTAATATGTAGTATCTGTATCTATATCTGTAGTATATGTAGTATCTGTAGTGATATCTGTAGTATATCTGTAGTATAATATCTGTAGTGTACGACTTGTTTCAAATACCAATGGCAAAGCCATTGCTTCGCTTGAACGGTATTTTTTTTCTTCAAGAAGCAGTGCAAAATCAAAACACGAAATTGTTTTGGAAATAACAGAAGTAGAGTCACTATTATCACAATAACTCACAAACTTATGAGTAGAATATAATGAAATTTCAACAGCTATGAGTTACATACCTACGTATATTTAAAATATGTTTTCTTTTCAGATGTCATCCACCAACGAACATCTTCAAGCGACGCCAAAATCGAGAATGTCCCCCCTGGAGTTCCGTAACACGGATTTAGTATCCAGATTGTTAGCTGCTACTCCTCCTTATCTTTACAATATGTCATTGTTGCCGAATACATATTTCTTCAGTGAAATGTTGCGATCCCTTGTTCACGCCAAAACTGAAAGAAATGCGCAAATGCAGCCCCCTATAAGGAGGTCTAGGAAAAGAAGTTGGGCATCTTCCCGGTCGGAAGGCTTCATCAAGGCAAACGTGGAACCGAAGTCCGAAGATCTGCAGGAAACTTCTGCTGACTGGATGCTGAAAAGTAATAGAAAACCAGAGGAAAACCCGTTGGAACTGACTATTAATAAAACAGAAAATTCTGAAGGTACTTATCAGAATAATTCGAGAAGTGAACCGCACATTAACGAGCAGATGTTTCCAAATATACATCCTAGCATAGCTCAAGAGGGAAACATCCAGAATTTGGTTTTGCCTCCTCCTCCTCCTATGTGGTATCCTCCTTTATATCCAACTCCTCCTTACGGTATCGATCCTTTACATTTCTTCATAGATCTCAGAGTTTCCGGGCATATCTATGATAGGAAAGATCCTAAAGAGGTTGCACCTCCATTGGATACTTTTTCTCCTGGCAGTTCGAAGGAAAAACTCCCCCATACAGAAGTTTCTGAGGTAAAAAATGAAATAGAAACCAAAAGCAGCATATTTAGGCAGCCGAGACACTGTTCCGCGTTCTCTGTTCCCGTTCCAACTGCTAGCAAGGGTTTGGACCCTGTGAATATAACCGATAAAGAAAATAGATCTACGAAATTCGATGTCAAATCAATGGGATTCGATAAAAGCACAAACAAAACTAGTACAACTTACATAATGAGTAATTTAACAACTATTTATAAGAATGTTGGCATGATGAAGGAAGGTAGCAAAGATAATCCACAAGAAAATTTAGATGAAACTGAGGAAGAAAGAGAAAAAAGAGTCAAGGATTTGAGAGCGCTGATTGGTTTGGAACTAGTTGTGGACTATATGAAACACAAACCAACAAAAAGTGATCAAGAATCATTCAGTTCAACGGATGGGGAATCTATTGGGAGTCCTACCCTTGAAGTGGTTGCTTTACAAGACGAAAATTGAAATTATATGTGAAATATCTAACTGAATTGGTAAATTTATTTATATTTATTGATGTATTAGGGTTCACAGTGGGCCAATAGCTTTATTATGTATATACTGTAAAGGAATCGAACTCGAAGACAAAACTAAAAGTAGCCTGACTTCTTCTGCAAACATTTTTGGCAAAAGAGGTCGGGCTGGTTTATTCTGTTTTTTCTTGTTTCCATTGTTTTTTTTTTCAGAACGCGGTAAAGAACCTAAAGATTTGAAAAATGTTTAAATACATAATATATGGACCAATGTCTTTTCCTCTGAAATAGTATTTTCTCAGTTTGTTTATAATCGTGAAATATATGAATGATTTGAAAGTATCCTTGAAAAAAAATAGTATCACACAGGAATATATTAATGGACACTCGATGGTTATTACCGTGCATGCTGTTTTCTATTATAGAGAACTAGAGTAATATATTACCAGATCGAGGATATCAGTGTTTTTTTTAAATATCGCCGAAAACTAGAACTGTCAAATTTCGTTTTGTGGCTCTACCTCTCCCATTTCGAATGATCAGCTGAAAAACGTCCTGTATAAATAACTTCAAAATACATTTTGAAAAATTATTTGGCTTGGTATCAGGCTGAGACATATACCTCGATGGAAACTTGACAAACAATGAGTATTTCATTGGTGTCCAGAGTTTAAGATAGTACAGTAAAAGTAACATTGTTATGTATGTTGATCTTGTAAATATATATAGTAATTAGTCAAAAAATAAATGAATGTATTGAAATTTCTAGTCAGTAACCAAAAATATATCTTGACTTTTCCGTATACCTATGTGTATTTTCCTTTTTATCCTCTCAGTTGATTCCCAAGTCGAAGAATCCATGACGGATGAGTTATACTATCAGCCGTTTTTCGTAAGGTAAGAGTTCGAATATTTCTGGAACGTTTTGACTTTTTTATAAAAAAAATGTGGGAATCTTCAAATCACGCCAAGAAGTAACTTCTAGACAGAAACTAGAATTAAAAGCCCTCACGAAATAACTACTTCCAGTTTTTCTTCCAGTTTGTGTTTAAAAGTTACTTCTTGGCATGATCTTCATATCTCTGTAAAGAGTTCAACTCTCTTCATTTCTTCGGAAGATTTTCATATGTTTTTGTATGAAGATGGAGAAGTAGAAAGCCAAATCATTTCTCTCCCAAAAATTAATCTCTACTGAAAAATACTTCTTTTAATTTCTATAAGATTCTTTCAGAACAGAATGTAGAGATTTCAGGACTTGATACACTTTCACGTTAATGAATTTTACTTGTTTAGTTCGAATGTTTTGTTACATTACTGTCTTTTTCATTTCATCATTCTGAAGTGAGTAATGAAAAAATATTTCCCAAGGCAATGCTTTGTGCCCCACTTTCTGGTACACAACAAAAGTATTGCTGTTTTAGACATTCTTATTTCATATGCTGAATATTCAGCAAAAAAATATATATGAGATACAAAACATAGGAATACGTACACAGAGAAGAAAAAAACGTACATGATATAGGAAATCATCTTAACTCAACTTAGCGTGAACATATTATACTCTTTGAAAGATATTTTCTTCAAATGTAATTCGTTATGTATTATTATTCAAGAGTACTTTGAGATCGAATAGATACAGTGTAACCGAGATCAACAAGGCCATGAAACTGAAGACTTTTACAAGTCAAAATAGGGAGGAAACTCAAACGGTTGCACGGGCATTTCTACCGAACATCCCCAGGGTTACAGACAGAGTCGGAAAAATCTTAAGAGAGCATAAAATAAAAACAGCGTTTAAGCCCACCCGGAAAATTCAACAAAGCCTTAGATCTGCGAAAGACAAAAGAGATCCACTATCAGCTGCGGAAAAGTTTATATCGGTGTCACCAAAAGATCCGTTAGTAGTAATAAACATCGGAGAAACTGTAGATTAGGTCAAATATACAAATCGAAAGTAGAGGAACACGGGCTTAATGAAGAAGACCATACGATAATGTTTAAAGATGTGAAACTACTTGCCCCCGATCATGGATACCACAGTCGGCTTGTAAGGAAATACATAAATACATAATACAGAAAATACATGGAAATACATAAACATACAGAGAACTATAACAGAAAAGAGGAGGCGGTAATGCTCAACCGGATTTGGAAGCCCATACTTAAAAATGCTAAAGTGGCAACAGCGTAATGCAATGTCACGGCTCTCAGAGACGACAGGTCACTCATTAATAACTCGAGTATAATACCGGTATCAATAACAACTCGCTAACAGGTACGGCGGGGATAGATACGTCATTAACAGGTAATAACACTTTTGACAATAACAACACATCAACAAAAGAGGCGAACTAACTGAGTCGACATGTATGCAACCTATCAACTAGAAATTACCAGTCATCAGTGAATCATCAAGATGAATAAAACTCTGAAGAAGGCAGCCAAGATGGCGAAACGTTAGGTTGCAGTTCCAAAATACGACGGCCTCAAACCCGAATGAAAATGGTAACACCGATTATCTATCAACTTTGCACATTTTGTTCAAATCTTGTTTATGTCTTCAGTCGTTCAAAAAGTCTCACACAGTATTCGGTTGAATTTTAATAAGATTATAATGGAAACAGTAAAGCTGCAGGCCATCATTTTGTAACCACATGCAAATTAATGTTGGGATAGGTTACGCTTTTGGCGGAACGCTTTTCATTCCGTCAGTTATGTAAAATGTGTAAATTTTGTGGATATTCTCACATACTGCATGTCGTTTCAACTTTTATGAATATTCATAGAAAGTAAATATTAACGGGGAAAATTTTATTTAAACCATCACCCTTTGTTCCATCATCCTCTCTGCTTTTGTCGAATGAAGAGTTTTTGAGAGCAGGGATTAAAAACAGTGTTTGAAAAGGGTTATACTTTTCAGGGATATTCTGGTTTATATCGAGCGTATCTTCAGTTTTTTTTTCAACCAGCAGAGATGCAAAACTTTGAAAGGCAAATTCATACGCAACGTAGTTCTCTCTCACTTACTTTCGTAGAAACTAAAATAATTTGTGGAAAACGAAACCTCAATATTCATCACAAACCCGTTCTCTTAATTTCATAACATTTCGAAGTCAATGAAGGTTTCACATATAGTCAGTAGGCATACTTGAAGATTGGCTATAAATCAAGCCAGTCTCAACTCCCTACACTGTAGGTTAATGGACTGATACCTATCAGAAAACAACTACTCCCCTGGCCAATACCACGAAGGTCGTTGGATTACAACCGATAGGTGTCAGTGTAGCATTCTTCACTGAAGTTATTCCTGCATATGCATATGTACAATAGATTTTCAATTATTGGAACATACTTGCAGACCGGTTTCGGGCTATTTGGCCACTCGTCAGTGCAATGTAGTGTCTATCATCAACATAAAGTCAATGATTTCCGATAATTGAAAATCAAATTCCTCCAGATTATCATTCCCCGAACTAGGCTGAAGCAGACAACAACATGTTCGTCAACGCCCCATCTGACCGTGAACGAGGTAACCAACACATATCGAAAATTGGCTCAATTCCTCGTATAAGGAAGAAAACTACACCTGTCGGATAAAATCCAACGCCCTTCGTGGTATTAGCCAGGAAAATAGAAAATAGAAATAGAAAATAAATAGAAATTTTTGTTTTGTTTAATGAGAAGAAGTCCAGATCGACTCTATTACCACCAATAGCAACTCTGGACAGCGGAGAGTGTTTGCCAGTCACAACGATGAAAATCTATAGCAAATGTTTATGTATGCCTTGTACTTCTGGAAGAAACACGTAAGCCAATTTGTGCTAGCAGTGCAGGGAGTTGTTAAGGAAATTTGAAAATTGGAATAAGAATTTTAAGGCAGTTTCAACTCTACGACTATTTAGCTTCAGTATACTGACGCCCAACGAATATCTTCTAATGAACGGCCCTTCAAAGGTATTTTTTAATTAAACGCAAAAAATTTAAGGAATATGTTTTGTACCCGTTCAATTTTAAGTGCATGACTTTCATAAGTCGGCGACCAAATGGAACTGCAATAATCTAAGACAGATCTTACCAGGGTAACATGCATCATCTTTATACATTCAATATTTAAGTCCTTGAAAGTACGACAAATAAAGCCTAGCATTTTTGTTGACCTGTTTATAAAATGATGATAATAGGTATAAGTGAAAGTCCAATTTTTTTGTACCCAAATCGGTTACAAATTCGACACAAGATGAAAGTTATTGTAAATATGTTGTAATCATAGTTTATAATTTTTAATACTCTATAGAATGGCATACATTTACATTTATTCACGTTGAAAGTCATACTATTTTGTGAACGCCATCCACTTAATCTACTTTAAGTCTGTTTGTAATGCTAAGCAATCATCTGGTGTTTAAACTGTCCTAAACATTTTTAAATCATCTACAAAAAGTCTTCACTTTCCCAACATACAGGTCAATAAGGTATAATTACGCCGCTTGCGAGAAGCAGTACGAAGTTTACATATTGAGGAAAGTTTAGGGCTCTTGGCTAGGAACTAATTCATGAGGATCCACAGTATCAAACGCTTTCGATAGGTCAAATAGAAGGGATACAACATAATTTCCATCAACAGTCTTTTGCAAGAAGCCATTTCTGTAAATCTTTTGTTTCTGAATACATGTTCAATATCACACAGTAAATTATTTATTTTGAGGTAGGATGTGATACGATTGGCTACTATTTTTCACAGATTTCAGATAGCGGTGTTTGTAAAGATATCTTATATTTCTTGTTCATCTTTAAATTAAATATATTTCTTGATACAGTAATCAAAGCAGAAGAATCATGAAATACAAATGAATTGACAGAATTTAGTTCATAGAAAAGAAGAAAAAAATAACCTCAAAGGTGCTGCATCATTGCCTCCTGTTCATAAAAAAGGACATATGCCTCACCACTACAAGCGATTTTGATGAAATTGGGGACACGTGTGAATCGTTGTATTCATGCCACGTGCCAATATATAGGTGTATGCTGTGTAATGCCCGTCGTAAGTAGTCCCAGTGTGATTCGAAAGTGCATATATATTATAACGACAAGGAACCACAATGTCTGCTGCATAACTGCACATATCTTATCCTTCTGAAGAAAAGTCAATGGCAACATTCTATTTGCCTCTTTCCGTTGAAGAGAATTTTTTCAAATGAATTACTGAAATACGGGGAAACGTATGGATTAATAGGGCCTTTGCGCATTTTCTTCTTTCCTTGCACTTCGAACACGTTGGTTTTTCTTCAGCATCCAGAATGTCCTCTGTTGTGAGGGAACCCACGCATTGTGGGTTCCCTCACAGGTAGGGAGAGATAAATTCCAGTAAGGATCGAAGGTTACCGATAAGTGTCCACAGCGGATTTCAATTGACCAACGAAATTGTCTACAATCTTAGATTTGTTCATATTAAAGTATCTAAGCCCGGACTTTTCCCCTGTCGTTAAATCTCTTGTCAATCTTCATTAAGATCGGTTTATATTTCCAGTAATTCTATTAAGGTCCCCATGTAAACCTTCTAAAAGATATCGAAGGAATTCCTGGACGTCTTGATGGGCCGAACCCATGAATCGAGGGGCAAATCTCTGAATCTGACTTTTGAAGAAGGCAGTGTTTATTACTCTATCAGATGAGTCTTCTGACCATAATTCCTTGATAACTTTTGCGAACGCTTTAATTGAAGCCTAATCGTACTAGAAATACCAGTATTGATATCTTCCACGCATGTATCCTTTTTCAAATATTCCAGCAACCATCTCGTGTTTGATAAACGTTTGATTACACTATTCATGAAACAGATGTTTCCAACAATGAAGTAGTAACTGTTGTTACTACTTCAGTGGATCGGCAGGATAAGGAACTTGAAGCTGAACTGCCTGAAATATTGAAGCTGTTTTGAATATATCTGGCATTTACAACTACCATTAACAACTTTGAGCTGAATCAGTTTTGTATCCTTGTTTCTGGATTCGTAAATATACTAAGAGACAAAAAAAGGTAAATACCCATTTATATGGAAAATATTTTAACGATTTTTTATTTACATTCTTGACAGATGATAGCAAAGAAACGAGTAAGTTTTCAAAAAAAATTGGATGATCGTGAAGCCAGTGAAGTTCAGTTGTGTGTTGCAGATCTTCGATGTCTTATACACTCGTGGATACGTCTGGGCGTTGTCATGATAAGGTGATCTATATCCTGTTGGAGTATCTCAATTCACTCTACTTCTAACTCATGTCTATGTGCTGCCAAAGTCTATGGGGGCTGTTGTAAATTCAAGAGTCTGTTACCAAGAATATACCACACATGTTCGATCGGTGAAAAATCGGGCGATGTGGATGACCGTACTGATTCATAATAATAATAATATGCTTCATTATCATAAGACATAATCTTGAAGACAGAGCTTGTGTAGTACATACTTGAAAAAATGTAATACATACCAACTGAAATTAAAATATAAATAGTGCATGGATACATGTTAAAATGGAGGATATACAAGATATGTATATATAAAAGAGTAAAAGTCAAGTTTATTAAAGAGTAGACATAAAAAGTAACAACTTGTCAGGGGTTAAAAGTTATCGTTAAAATATTCATCCAAAGTATAATAGGGTCTATCAGATAGAAATTGTTTGACTAACTTCCTGAATTGGAAGTCATTTATATTGACAGATCTTATGTCCATAGGCAAATTGTAAAATGTGGAGTTTACGCATCGCGATGAATATGTTTTAAAAATGTAAATGCCATTCGTTATTCCTAGAACTGTCAATGAAATAATTCCAATATTTATATCCCAACTTCGACCACGTATGTTTCAGAACATGATTGAGCTTATACTGAAGCAATATTGGCAAGAATGAATGGTGGTAATACATTCAAATTCGTTTGGAAAAGTATTTTCTGTTCAAAAAGTATGCTAAATTTTGTTTTTTTTTAAGTATTTATTTATCCATCAATTTCTATTTCATCCTTCCAAAGTAGTTCCCCTGATGGATAGTCTGCTTGATGCTCTCGACAGAAGAAAAGTAGATCTGCAAGCTTATGCAGATGACCTTGTCATCTTGGCAAGGTCCACGTCGGGAGGGGTAGCTTGTGATATCCTCCAAAGCATGTTGGACGTTGTTCACAGTTAATGTCTGAGGGAGCAGATGTCTGTCAACCCCAGCAAAACTGTGATAAGCCCCTTCACTAGGAGGAAAAAATTGGACGATCTAACGCCACTTTCCCTGAATGGTGAGGTCATTCCATTTGGAACGGAGGTGAAATATCTTGGCATTGTCCTTGGTAGAAAACTTACCTGGAACGCTCACTTGGAAAAAGTTTTACACTGTCCCTATGGACATGTCAAAGGATTTGTGGTAAAAATTGGGGTTTAGGTCCCAAACAAATCCATTGGATTTATGTGATCATTGTCAGACCTCATAAAGATAGTTGCTGGTCCACAGATGGATCAAAAACACCTTCCGGTTCTGGTGCAGGTGTTTTCATTCGCAGATCCAGGACAGAGAAATGTACCTGCCTAGGTACCTATGCGTCTGAATTTTAAGCTCTCTCCACGATTGGATTTGTATCTCCCCAATCGTCGCAGAACGCCGTCCTTTCATGGGTCCCTTCAATCTTGGAAACAGAAAAAAGTCGCAGGGGGCCAAATCTGTTGAATACGGTGGCTAAGCATAATTACGGATTGGCCAAAAAACGAACAAGCAACAACAATGGCCAAAAAAAAGAACAAGCAACAACTATGGCCAAAAAAACGAACAAAGCATAACATGCAAAACGCTGAAACTATGAACATATGTTCGAGACAAGTGTAACAACATAAAAAAATCGCTAATCGAATGTCCATAGCCCGCGAAATTTGAACATTCACCTTATTTTTTGAACAGTCACAAACTCTCGTATATTCTACACTTCAACCAGAAAGTGAGGCAATGCAAAAAATACATTTCTTTGGACGATTTCAATCGCACGAGAACTCCGCTTCGGGAAGAAGTATTAATATAATATATCCTAATTTCCTCAGCTCCCCGATCCGACGAAAAATCTTTTCATGCTGAGTGAATCTTATTTTCTCATTTTCCTCAAGTTGTCGCATCTTTAATTTACGAAGTNAAAACATTGTTGACTTCATAAAGTTTCACTAGCTTTGTCAATAAGGATTTCTTGGACAATAAAGCATGATTGATTGATTGACTTGTGTCTGACTCTCAATACAGTTCATGTAATCAATTTTGAAAATTTTGAAAATACATTATTACTGGCTATTTTCCGAAAGTATTGTATTGTGCTAAGTAAATACAAACTGTTTCTGTTAACTTTCTATGTCCTATTTTGTTACATATACCTACATATATTTAGTATCTACTTGAAATTGTATATTATTTTATAGTTTATAGTTTTATATGACTAAGTAGCGATAGCTAATATGTGTATTTTGTTTGTTTGTTTTTTTATTTAATTGATTCAACCAAGCTTTGTCAATAAGATATGAATCTTCAGACAATAAAGCTTATTTTGACTTTGACTTTGTCTTTGACCTGCCTCTTGGAACAGTTGGAACAAAATTCCATTTGTAGAAAACTAATCTAATAAACATGGAATGCTACTCAGTACCGAACAAATTAAAGTAACCTTTTCAAATAAAAATACAGTAGGAAAGAATTTTTTCTCTTTCTCAGCAGTATTTTGTGATCAACGCAGTCGAATGCCTTTGACAGGTCACAAAATACTGCGGCTGTCTTTATTTTCGATATAAATGGGTGTTTACCTTTCATTGTTACTCAGTATACATTGAATCTTGATAATGATACAGATCTCAATATATTTTTCTGAACATTGAGTAAAAAATGTTCAATTCGCAATAGTAGTTACATGCAGGGTCCCTTCATCAGTAACAAAGCCAACCAGCATCACAAATATCAATATCAAAACGACGGAATATCAACCATGTGTGGTTAAATTGAATACATTCTGTTGCGTTGATTGGCACCGCCGAGGGACGTGAATGGGGGATGAAACAAGGGGAAGGTTAATTTTCAGTGCGATCTCGTTACATATTTGTGGGAATATGGGGTCGACACAGACCTTAGTAACGTGTTAAAAAGGGCACGTCAGGATATGAACGACAATAATGACGTACGTTGGGGATGAGTGAGACAATTTCGTACGTATGACTAGCCGTCTGAAGATGAAAAAAAAGAATAGGTAAGTACTTCCAAGAAATGAAAAATTGAAATATGTGACTTTTCTGCGCTTCACTAGTTGGAAACGACCTAATTGCACTCTTTTTAGCCACGGAAAGTTTAGAAGTTGTATTTTTTTTGAACCTCTTACAGAAACTCACGAAATAATGTGATATTTACCTGTCCATCAGAATATTATACATTCAACTCACGAAAGTCATATAACTGGCTTTACAGTTATCTAACAGGCAGGAAGGAGTTAGTAAAACTCCCAAGGAAATACAATGCATATTGAGAATAATTCATCAGGTGTAACACAAGGTTCGGTTGTGGATCCTATCCTTTTTCTGCTTTATCTAAATGATCTGGTAACCATTGACAGTAAAGGGAAATTCACACTTTTTGCGGATGACACCACGATCCTTTGGCGTGGGGCAAATGAAGATAATCTCAGAGATATCATAACTCTGGATCTCTACAGGGTTAAACAGTGGTGCAATTCAAACTCCTTATGTTTCAACGCAAATAAAACAAACATAGTTTGCTTCAAACTCAATTCTGACGACTTACTTATGGAAAATCACGCTATAGTTAACAAAACTCACACACAATTTTAGGGGTATTCATAGTTGATTAATTAAAGTTTGATGAGCATATAACAAAATTATGTAAAAAAAATAGCATCTGGCTGCTATGCAGTTCAAGTTGTTTCTAACGAACTCAATCAATCCTCAGCCACAACTGTGTTTTTTTCCTTGATAGAGTCGCACTTGAGATATGGAATTTATTTTGACTTTGACTTTGTCTTTGACCTGCCTCTTGGAACAGTTGGAACAAAATTCCATTTGTAGAAAACTAATCTAATAAACATGGAATGCTACTCAGTACCGAACAAATTAAAGTAACCTTTTCAAATAAAAATACAGTAGGAAAGAATTTTTTCTCGAAACAAAAAACAAAAACACCACAAAAAATATAATCCAATATAGAGTACGAATTGAATTGGGGAAGCTGTCACAAATGATATGTTGGTCAAACCGGACGGTATCTTAAAACAAGAGTTTCAGAAGACTCTAGGAAAATAAATACAAAAACCCCACCGCCCTCGTTGAAATTGAAAAAGATAATGGACACGTTTTTAATTTTGATCATCCAACTATTCTGGATGTTCAATCATATTTATCCAGAAAACTTTTCAGTAAAATGATACATATTCTCAAATGTGATAGTGTTAGCACTAGAAGAGATGTCGATGGCCTGCATATTTCAATTTGATAAGTAATATACCTAAATAATTTACCCTTTTTCATTCTTTTTTTTTCTGTCATTGATTAAGAAATAGACACCACCTTATGAGAGTCACAGATGAAGCCATTCGTTTGTTTCATGTCGTTTTTGGTTGGTGTTGTCTCGGAAATTTGGTTGTTGCATTGTTTTTTTATTTTTTTTAATGTATCTAATATGTCTAATGGCAATATTAACACGAAATAACTACTTTTTGATGAGTAATTTATTAAGAACTCATTATGTCTTGTAAAATGGACACGAATTAATTAAATTCGAAACGTCGGCAAGAAAACAATTGTTTTTCAAAGAAAAAATTGACCCTGTTAACCAACAAACTTTTCTTCGGAAAAATAATTGGATCACTAAACTAGTCAACTGGATATAGACGAAATCCATACAATGAAGTAATAATTTTTCCAAAATTTATTGAAAACTTCTTCAACTCTCCATAACCCGAAATGAACATGAAACATATTGTGTTGGAAACTCAATGCATTTTACCCTTATTATCCCTACAAGTAGTAGTTATTAAGGGGCGAGTTCGTGAAACATTTGGGGCCGTTTTATATTATATTATCACTCATTTCAGTGGCAAATGTTAGAGGCATAAATAATGTCCTTTTATCAAAGGCATTATTAGGACTTGATTCGATGTGTTATTGGAATATAGGTTGTTATTGGGATACAGGGTATCTGAAGTGATTGTTATAAATATCATTCCTGATGAAGGACATCTATTACATATTGAATGCTCGTTTTTTTCAAGTTCTAATAAAAGCAGACCAAGTTTACATTAAAGTAAACATCCAACGAAAGATCACCGTTCTACCTCTTTTTTGATAGAAAGAATTAGTATTGCTATTCAACGTGGCAATGCTGCTTCGGTCCTTCGGAACTATTCCTCCTTCACATAATTTTGATGAGATCATGCATTGCCCTCATTTCAGTACGGAAGTGAAATCTCTTCGAAACAAACCGAGATATGTGGATATTCATCAATCTTCTATCAAGGTTAATTCACAAGTGATTGATCCACCTTCTTCTTTTTCAGTGCGGTCATTGGACTTAGGTCATTCTTGCCCCCCAAATATGAGTTGCAGTCCTCGTAGTTCTGGTTCCCTTTCAGTGGGAGAGCTTCATGAAGCAAGAGCCGAATCGATCCCTCTACGCAACCCTTCTTCACTTGGAAGGATCGATCACAGCTTGAGAAATGGTTCTTACCATTAATGAACCAGATAATGAACTAAAAAAATGGTGAGACATAAATTTACTGCCCGTAGATCATAAGTCGCTTATGACCCCCGCTGGAATCAAAGCACTAATATCTAACCCACTAAGGGCTACAAACCCCCATCGTATAATCCTCCACTTCAATTGACTGTTTCTGACTTGAAAGGAAAGTAAGCACTCCGCAAGTATTCAGTTTCATATTATAACTAAGCCTGCATAAATCTTCCTTTTATTACACAACTCAACCGTCTTGACAATGCCACGGTGTTTACTTCAAATATTAGCTTATAAATAAATTTCGCAAAAAACGAATGCTTGCCTTTCTGCGCTGTCGTCGCCGACATTGTTGTAATGATATTATTTCCGTTGAGACACATGATTTATAGGGGATGCTATAAATTGAAAAACTTTTCTCAGGGGATGGTGAAAGCGAACAGTCTTCATTCACCTAGGAAGTATAAACGGGATATTTGGAAATCAAAGAACTTTCATTTACGTGGACTGATCAGGATATAAGGTGAATGTTCAAATTTCGCGGGCTAAGCACATACAATTAGCGATTTTTTTAAGTTGGTACACTCGATTCGAATATATGTTCACTGTTTCAGCTGTGAGGCATGTTTAAACTCTGTCCATTGAAGAAACAGAGTGTTCCAAATCAAAAGCATGCATAGTGCACGTGTTCTCCAAGACTAGACTGCTTGTACAAACTGCACTGAGGAACGACCGGTTTTTTTTTATAATATATGGTTGGATGGAATGTAGGGACACAATTTAGTAGCTTCTTCAGCCGTATCAGTACTTGACGTTTTAGAAATTTTAAACTTCAAAATACCGTAAGATATGTACACACTACAGGCGTTAAAACGTAACTCACCCCTCCCATGCCCCCTCCCGGGTTGAGTGCCATGGAGTAAAAACTTCGCCCCACGAAAAAAAAATTGTGAGGAAAACTTAATACACCACTCCATCCACCCCAGCTCTTCGAGCGGTCCTCAATCCTACTGATGGGCACTTCAGCAAGATTGACATCTGACCTTTCTTCGGTCGAAAGTCAGCCTTTAGGTGCTTATACTTTCTATAGTCCGTTCATAATTTGTTGATAGCTCACTGCAAGTTTGACCCTCATTAGAGAACTGAAATACAGAGAGGACAGCTAATATGATATAATAACAAAAACCAAACTAAAACTGGCAGTTTAAGATGTTTTCGACTAACCCACCTTGTATCTGAAGAAATACAATACAGCTATAAAACTTTTAATCCGATTATGTAGGTATTTTGAGTGGAAATGAGTGACCAGTGTCGTAGAGTATATGATTAAAACATTAGTTACTTTAAATAAATAAATATATT
>NW_019293011.1:0-24187 GCF_000500325.1 Leptinotarsa decemlineata | reverse complement strand
GCTCTCAGTGCGGCGTAGGGATTTTCCAGTAGTTCTTGTGGTTTGTCCTTAAAAAAGTTCGAGAACAAAATTCCCATACTGATAACTGCAATCATACTGAAGAGACTGATTCTGAAGTAACTGAAATAATCCATTGCCAATGATAACTCTGATATAGTTTATCTAAAAAATGTGGTGTAACCAAAATATCCGCGACTCTCAAAGAGAAAAAGAGGAAAAATAACAGCCCAAAGAGTGGATAGACTCATTATCAAGCTGAATAAAAAGGCTCTGAAACCGACCGAACCGATCCTATTAATACTTTGAAATGAGACTTTAATGGCAAACATACATTTTTCATTTCCTAGATACGCGGAATGGATCACAGCAAGCGCTGGAGCATCGTACAGGCAAATAGAGCGCGGCGATGGAGCACAATTGACAAATCCTTATTGTACTCGTCAGTTAAGGGTTGGGGGTGGTTCGAGTTGGATGGATGGAAAAATCATCCCGAAGGGGTTGATGTAGCTACATTGAAATCAGACCGAGCGCGTTTTTGGCCTCCGGTGTAGACACCGGGAGAAAAAGGAACATTTTTTTATTACAATAAGAGCATTTTTGGGTGAACTGCCACGAGATCACAAATATTGCTAATTTTCTCCTATTTGGAACGGTAGTTGATGAAAAAATTATTTCATAAAAAAAGTTCACTACTTAAAGAACATTGCATGTTTTTCTGAATAATAAAATGATTTTTGATATATATTTATAGTCCGTTCATAATTTGTCGATAGCACAAAATGAGGGCCCAAGTCATTAAACTGTTGTAAAACTCGTAAAATCATAGGCGGAGGTTCCTGAGGTGTTTATTCATTAAATATAAAGCTTCAGTTTATATTCGAAACTTGCCTTGAAAGGGTGAAGTTGTTACGAACGAAAATAATTTTTGGTTTAGTACATTTTTTAATCGCATTTAATTTACGGCTCGTTGGTGTTTCGGCGTCTACGGCAGTAATTAACGTCTCTAATATTTATTTTGCGAATTTTGTGCAGTGCGTGAGTAACTTTTTTTCATATTCCTACAAACATATNTAAATAAAAATACAGTTTACAGTACCTACAGTTTAAGAATATTAATATATTTATTTATTTAAAGTAACTAATGTTTTAATCATATACTCTACGACACTGGTCACTCATTTCCACTCAAAATACCTACATAATCGGATTAAAAGTTTTATAGCTGTATTGTATTTCTTCAGATACAAGGTGGGTTAGTCGAAAACATCTTAAACTGCCAGTTTTAGTTTGGTTTTTGTTATTATATCATATTAGCTGTCCTCTCTGTATTTCAGTTCTCTAATGAGGGTCAAACTTGCAGTGAGCTATCAACAAATTATGAACGGATTATAGTTCGGAAATAATAGACTAGTTCTTACTTGAATATTACTAGAGTTCAGCTTCGTGATTGAAACACTACCGCCCCGACTTCGCGCGGGTAAATTTTCGTATTTCAACCAACTTACATGAAATAAATCATACACGTGAACCCTTGAATCACTCCGTTCATTGATGAAAACCGTATGGAAACATATTCTGTAGTTTTAGAGTTTATTGTGTTCAAAGACAGGCGCGGTATGGCGCTTTAATGTGTAACTATCAACCTCTGCTTTGATAAACATCACATCCTAAATACCCTTAACGTTCATAACGCCTATTTGTAACAAACTTCTGAATTCCTCAACGCGTATAATAAACTTCGCCGCCCCGCTCTTTTACGGATGTTCACATTCAATATTTTTCTCCCAACTCCCCAGATAATCTCGGATGTTTCAATTCTTGAGAAGTGCTTGTTTCCCGATGAATGTGAGCATTACTTCGCCATCCACTTTTCTACTCTGATCTGGAGGATGAACTCTCTTCCTTTTGTTTGAAAAAAGCACTATAATTTGCGAGGAAAAAATCCCATTTTATTTTCATATTGTTCAAAGTTGTGAGAGGTTGCGAGGTATACTAAGAATATTTTTCTGATACTTGTAGCGTTTACAGTAAAGGCTCAGGAGGTTATTGATACTGCCTACCCAGGACACGAGGCTAAATGACCAATGCAGTCGATGACACCCCAAAAATAAAAAATGAGGGTTCAGAAAATATCATATTTAGGAACATATCTTAAATTTAACGTTTATTTCAGTCAATAACGTTCTTTAAATGCTGTTCATTTATAGTTATTTTTTCGCCTCTTTTCCGCTAATTTCTCACTATATGATGTCGTTCAGCGGCATTCAGACAATTTTTCTCTATGAATTCAAATTTAACCAAAGCGCTGCCGAAACAGACCGAAAAATTAACCAGGCATTTGGCATTGACAATGTTGATTAACGCACTGTTTGCAAAGTTTCGTTCCGGAGATTTTAGCCTCATAGATGAGGCCCGAAGAGGTCGACCTACGTAATCCAGGAAGAAGATTTGAGGTCCCTTGTAGAGACTGACCCGTCACAAACGACGGAAGATCTGGGGGTCCGCTGCTATGCGGTTTTTGATTATTAAAAACGTAAAAGAAAAGTCAAAAAGTTCCAGAAGTGGATGGAAATTGTCCCGTTTCAATGTCTATTCTTCTTCGCTTTCGCACAACCAGAAAGATCATTTTTTGGATCGGATCGTCACGTCTGATAAAAAATGGATCCTCAACGATAACAGGAGTCATTTAGGACAGTGTATGGATATCGCAAAGACGTAAACCTACAAAAAAAGGTCTTGATTACTGTATCATTATGATGGTCAGCGGCTGGTGTAGCTATTACTTTCTGCAATCGGCGCAAATCATCGCAGCAGAGTCTAATTGTGAGGAAATCGACAAAATGTACCAAAAACTGCGTCACCAGCAGCCGGCTCTGGTAAACTGAAGAGGTCCGATCCGCACCCGCACGTTTTACAACTCACCGTTCGAAAGTTAAACGAATCAAGCTTCGAATTTCTGCCTCACCCATCATACTCCCCATACAAGCACTTCGATAACTTTTTCACCGGTAGAACATTCGCCAGGCAAAAACAACCTCAATCACGCAAAACACCATACTTTCATTGTTCTCTTCAATATTCGGAAAAGGAAAAAGTCGCAAGGGGCCAAATCTGGTGATACGGTTGTTTGTCCACAATACCGAACATTTTCTTCGTATTGCTTCTCGCCTGTTCATAACTTCAGGCTAATACTCCTTATTTGTCATACGACCATGTGGCAAGAACTCCTGTTGCACCACGTCACAGTGATCGAAGAAAACAGGGAGCAAAACTTCGCCATTTGATCGAACTTGGCGTGCTTTTTTGGTCTTGGGTATCATGGGCTTTTCCATTGGAACGATTGGTCTTTGGTTTCGATGTCAAAACTATATACCCAAGGTTTGTTTGAAGGTGATTGCCAATGTTTCATGATGGATTTCACTAGTTCGGACTTCCATTGTCTCGATAATCCTCTGATGAAGGGAAGCGCAAGCACTGGTTGTTTGACCTCTTCCAACGGTGATAATTGATTTGAGACCTTATCAGTGCTCGGCTGGCGCGTTCCAATATGCGTTTAGCTCTCTCTCCTGGGATTGGCGATTTCAGCAGAAAACCTTTGGGGATGATGTTGTTATCTCTCGCTCTGCACAGAAAACTGAGGTGAGCTTCTTTATTTGTAAGCTTGACCATAGTCTTTTCATATCCCCGGAATAAGTAGCTGGTGACCCAAGATTCGTCACCAGTTATGTCTCTTTTAGCAAATCTGGATCGACGGTGACTTCATTCAACAATTCCTTAGCGATGCTCATGCGACGGTTTTTTTTGGTAAGAATTCAGCAATTTTGGAGCGAACTTACCTGCAACATCACGCTTCATGCCCAAAATTTCCGATAAAATTGCACGGCAACCGTAGCCAACCGATATATCGACATCCTCGGCAACTTCTCCAATAGTGAATCGACGATTCTAGGTAACAGTCTTCTCACTTTTCATGGGTTGTTGATGTGCTGGGGCGTCCAGGGTGAGCGTCGTCCATACACATCTTCTCAGCCTTCTATGAAAAGCTTGTACCACTTGTAAACAGTTTTATGAATCTGAGTACAATCACCCTATGCCACTGTCAATATTCAAAGTTTTTTGAGCACTTAATTCCATTCTGCACACGATGTTTGATGCAAATTTTATAATCAATTTTTTTGCTTAACACACCAAAACACTTCTAACTTTAATGTCTGTCACCACCAAACTAAACAGCTGAAACTGTAAACATGTGTTCGAGACGAGTGTACCAACATTATAAAAATTGCTAATCGAATGTACGTACAGTCCACGTATGTTACTTCAGATCCGTTTCACTATTTCTAACTAATGTAATATTAATACTTTAAATAACTGCTCACTGTATGATAATTTGTTGACTACACATAATCTGCTTCAGTAATGTTTGTAGCAAAGTTCAACTCTGGAAATCGTCAATTCATTTATTAAATTTTCACCAATAACTATAACCATATACAATACATGTATACATTACAATAAACTATTCAGAACTGTATTCATGATTTTGATTTTTCTTCCCAATCCAACCAACCTCCAGCATAGTTGTGTACTCTGGAATTAAAAGGACATGTTACTTGAATTTATCCTTCAATAGGCAAGACGCAGTGGATCGGGGGAGTTCTGATCTTGACTTGAGATTGGTATTGACTTCAGCTCAGTTGAATGGTATGTATTATGCTTCAGTAGACTTCGGAATAAGGTACTGTGTTCGTTTCTGGTGGGATTGGGTCAACTTCAGCACAGAATTCATTTGTTGCAAAAAAGTGCAAGTGGGAAATATTAGACATACCTACATTATGCCTAATATTTCCCAAAGAGATATTTGTAGGCATTAATTTGAAGAATATAGTATTTTAACTTTAGCATCGGTCTACACATTAGAGATGTGTGTGTATGCTTTTGAAAAAAGACAAATTTGACATTAAATAAGAGTATTCTCCACCATGATACGAGAATCAAAGACCCATTCCATGTGCCAATTGCAAAATGGGAAGTGGATTATTCTGTGCTAGAGTAAAAAAATGTATAACAATCTTCTGTAATATGTGATTATTTGTGATTACTTCAAAGCATTTATATAGGGGCTTCCAACATGGATTTTCGAACTTTAACAATTGATAACCGCCATCTTGTTGAAGCTATAATCTGTCAAATTAGTTCTCATTTATCAGTCTGTTTTGTCAAATAACCATGGATGGAAATACCATTCAACAACACGTACAAATAAATGAAATTGGATGAGGAGAGCCTCCCCCCCTATTATTTCTGTGTGAATTTGGGATAGAATCAGGAAGAGAATAATTTTTTACTTTAGTTTTAAAACATACATTATATGTTGTCTTCATTAGGTAAGAGTTTGTTCATAGTGAGATTTTTCTACATTTTCATCGACAATGTCTAGGATACTATTTGATAAATGTTGTACTACTAGCAAATTTGTGCTGTCCACAAAATTCGTCAAATGAATATTATCCTGGCCATTTGAATATCTGGTGTCATAACATTTAAATCAAATACAAATGATGAAGGCCTTATTATGCAGCCCTGTGGAACACCTACTGACATTGAACCTTCTTCAGAGTAATAGTTCATACATTACTTTACGACTAGACTCGTAGAAGTAATTTGAAAAAATGTCCACCTGGTCTTTCATAGATATTCAAAATAATACCCAGTACACCAAGGTTACACTGACGGACACATTTTTCTGGTAGTTGATTTATACTTGACAATCACAAACAAGAAAATTATCTTCATGAACGGGTCTTGGCAGTATGTTCTTGGGTCCTTAATAAACCACAGAAATATCTTGAGTTAGGAGTTAAGGAAATGATGGTGATGATGTACTTATCGTGTACATGGTAGCGGAGACGGTTCAGAGAGCCCTATGGATTGCAAACTGGAACAGTTGATCAGCAGCATGACTAAGATTCATTTGCTACAGAATAACTTCACAATATTTCTTATTCTTCATTGAAAGTAAAGCTTGTCAAATGTAGGTAGAGCTTTCTGAATTCCGTTATGGCCCCGCCCACTAAATCAGTGTTCATTAGAAGACAGTGAGAGTGAGAGAAACGCAACACATGTTTTGCTATACGATAGCATCTTCAGGCATGTCTTTTCTAACTAAAATCTACCCATTCAATCCTTTAGTAATATTTTAACAATTTAAAGTACCGGAGTTTTACCTGTTCAATTAATGTTGAAAGAGTTTGAAAATAAATCAATTTGTAAATGATCTGAATTCTTAAATCTATTCATTTCTGAACATTCTGTACGATTGAGTTTCTAACTTTTTTGTTCTAAATATTTTTGTTCTTAATGTTGCAAATGTAGAATTTGTCTTTCCATTCAATAAACTACTTCTATGCTTTTCAATTCTTTGGGAAAAAGTTCTCCCTGTTTCACCAATATAAAGTTGTGAGCAAGAGCCACAAGGCAACTTATATACTCCTGAGCTAACCGACCCTGAAGTTTCGTCTTTATTGTTCTTGATAAAATTGTCTAAATTATCATTTGTTCTAATAATTAGGTTGACTTTCTGAAGTTGACAATTTAAAAAATGGTTGAAATCTGTTGGTAAATTGAAATTTCAAGGGTGTTCCCAATTCAAACAGGACACACAGTGAAGGCAGAGCCAAGCAGTGCCAAGAATGATGATTCTGAACCTGGGATCTACTGCAAATATTGTCACCAATTTAAAAGAACTGTTGAATAACTGAAATATGAACAAATACGCCAAGCAGGTAGCCACAGAAATAAACTATGAAAAAGAATAAGCGATATGGTCACCTTTTGAACCCCAGTTGTTGAGCAATAGCTTGGGCAGAGGCACTTCTCTTTCCTGATCTACAGGAAAAAATAATCGGAAAATTTTGAGTAGGTTTTTCTTTTCCATAGGTAGCATAGAAATGCTCATTCGAAACATCCTTCAAAACACTTTCTAACTGGCCCACTAAAATAACATATGAGTTCAAGATAAACAATAATCAATGGTAAAATAATTGGCTATTGAAACATACAAGGAATATTTATACTTCCAGGTAAGACACCAGTTTCCTTCAATTCATCAGGTTCTCTCACATCTATGATTAAAGCTTCACAATTTTCAAGGGAAACTTTCTTCACATCTTCATAAGAAACGTCTTTAGGCAATGTTGAGTGATGAATAGCTATAAAGAAAAACTATGACAATAGTAATAACAGTATGCAAGTAGGTATCGTTTTACATTTTCGAGTAGCCTCCATAATTTTGTGATCTGAACTAAACAGTGAATTTCGCACCCCGCGATAAATTAATGAAAGTAAATTTCTACTCTCGCTCATTATCTCTAATCTAATCTCTCCTGAATGTTCCACTAATCGATAATTAATCTTTCCGTCTCCTATGCTGTGGTATTATTGACCTCATTGCATAATTAGACAATATTATATTTTGTATCAGTAACATTAGGTTAGGTTTTCATTTTGTTTTAGGGGTTAGAGGAGCACAGAACCACAGCATACCTAATAATACAGAACGTAGGACCAAGGATTTTGTCACAGAACACTTAGGGTGTTCTGTGATTTTGTATTTCAGTCATAGACATTATATTATATGGACTGCGCGTGACGTCACTTTTACATTTATTCTACATGTGGATCACACAACGTCTTGGCCACTGCGTCACAGCACCATGTGACAAATAAAATCCCAAAATTCTGCAACAAGCAATACATCGTGACGTATCTGACGTTAGTGTATGAATGACGTACATGCCAGGACATGAATTTCTTCATCTTTTTTCAGTTACTGTTATCAATGTTCTTTCTTCAATGGCCAGTACATTTTTTTAACACGTCACTGATACAGAAGTAAATAAACAAATCTTTTCCAAAATAACATTGGATTCTTTTTTCACATGTATGATAGTCAGCGGCTGGTGTGATTCACTTTCTGCAACAGAACCAAACCATCGCAGCAGAGTCTTATTGTAGGGAAATCGACGATATGTACTTAAATTGCACCAGCAGCATCCGGCACATTGAAAGTGTATTCTGTCGTACTCTGTGTGTAATTGTATATTTCAACTTGATATTTAAATTGTAGTGGACTTTGTCTTTACTTCAATATTTAACCTTTTACTCTGTAATTTTGCTTATTCTTGTGATGAACTGTTTGGAACCTTTGGTGTAGTAATGAATATTACTGTAGTTTTTTCCCAACACCAAATCGTTATCCCTTGACACGTGTTTCGATCACCAAGTGATCATCTTCAAGAGGAAGAGGAGTTTAATCTTCCTCTTGAAGATGATCACTTGTTGATCGAAACACGCGTCGAGGTGTTAAGAATAACGATTTGGTGTTGGGGAAAAAACTACAGTAATATTCATTTTGCTTTTTGTTTGAAAATAGTAAAAGGTATTATTCGTAGACTCAGGATAAAAATAAAAGAAACGTGAAACTAAAATTTTTATTCTGTCACATATTACATAACTATAAAAGAGAACTCTTTCTCTTGAAACACTACAGATGATATGAAAATACAAATATTATTCATAATATCACTTAGCGATAGCCGCTCTTCACTTATGAAAGAGTAACGAAATTCAGCCTTCACTGTAAAATAAAAACATTTCAAACAATCTATAATCCAGACAGGACAGTCTTGAAAATAATATCAACTCTTCGGGAAAATAAAAAATGTCCCATCACTTTTAGTTTTTCTTCTTTTTTATCTGAAAATAAACATAAGACAAAAAATTAAAGACACACCCAATATAAACCATAAAAAATGTACACTCTCAAGATTCAAGTACACTGAAATTAAACAAATGATCAAAGATTGTTAATTTGTAAATATCCTCGTTCCTGGTACCCACAAATAAGGGATAGTCCATCAATCACGTGAGGCTCGAATAGGAATAAGAGTTCGAAGAAAAAATCTGGAAGTATCACACGGGGAAGGGTTATTCAGAGAGATAATCATCTGTATTCATTATTTCCGAATGAAAGTTATTGAATAACAGGTACATTTTATGTATCTGAATATCATAATATATATTATAATGACATCACGGAATTCCAGTACCTAATCAGACACCCTTGTCTATAGTCAGCCCCTATTTCGTAAGCCCGCCTATAAAGTAACCCCTTTTAAATCAACTTTATGTCAATAGATAGTGAATTATTGATGCGATTATTTTGATTTCTTTAATTGTAATTTCGGCGTTCGGTGCCTGAAAACTGCAACAATTTCTAAACTAGATCTTAATAAAGACCTATTTGTAGAGTATAAGAAAGGAAAGACATGTCGTGGCTCAAAATTGATTTATTGAATTTTAGGCTGAAGGGAAAATAAAATGTACCGCACCAGTAGAACCTTCCCCGATCAGGACCAGGCAAAAACGGCCTACGTCGACTCCATCGAATCCCGAGCACGCAATTTTCATGCTGACGGAATTAATCGACTTGTCTTACGTTGACAAAAGAGTACTGATTCAAATGGCATTTATTTTGATTAAATTGAATTAGTATCCACTGAGATATTGAAGTTTGAAGTAGACTCATAAAAATGGACGAAACTTATGAAAGTTGACGAAGGCCGTTTTTACCAGGTCCTGATTGGCGGAGATTCTACCTATCTTTTGAGGGTGTTAACTCAATATATTTTTATTAAAGAACAAAGCAAACAACTGTTTTTATCTCTCTATTTAAATATTCTGCAGGTTGGTTGGATATATTCATTATCACTTGATGCGTAAACTAGTTTTCTTTATAAACTTGCATCAAAGATAATGTTTTGTAAAAAAATAGTCATGTCTAATATCTATCTGTTTCCTACCTTTTGTTTTGAACTTTGAGAATCAGAAACCAAATTTGAATTGGCTTTAGTGGAAGATCTTTCTTGTTCTAATAATTCATGAAGTCTAGCAACTTCTTCAGTCAACTCCTCCTTAACAGTTGTTAGCTTCTCCAGTTCAAGTAATATGGCAGCCTTGTCTTTCACTGTGAAAAAAATGAAATATACAACCAAGGACCGAGTTTTTGTCAAGGTTTATATAAAGCAATTGATCGGAAAGTTACAGAAATACTAGCAAATACTTCTGCAGCAATTTCAATTCCCTAATATTCCCTAAGCTTAGGAAATTTCTCCTACTAATTGTCGATTTATGTCTGGGCAGATTCAATAAATTTTCGGATCTCGTATGCATGAATGCATGCATGGATACCACAATGTCTGTCAAATTTATTAACGCTTCCATGAATCTCCACCTTAATCAATTACGTAAAGAAAGTTACCCTAACAATAAATTTAGTAGAAGAAGGTGGTATGTACAATATTTATTTACACACATCGNACCAATTTAATCGAAATTAAACGACCTCACGCATTTATTTTTATGATATTTAGTATGTTATAAAAATATCCCTAGACTTTTCCGATGTGTGTATTTTTATTGAAAATACTAAAGTAAAAAAAAACAAGCAAATATTATACAAAACTACATACGAATAGCAATAGGAAAGCAACTAATAGCAAAAATGGAGTGTTTAAAACTTTCAGAGCTCACATTTCAGAAGTTTCTATCTGTAACATAGCTCCTTCTTCTACAAAAGTAATCAATTATTGTCAACTCACTTTCGCCTTGGCTCAACATATTGCACAATGTTTTGTTTCGCTTTTTAACCGATGCTATTTCCTTTCTAGATTCCTCCAGTTCTTTCTTCAATTTATTATTGAGCTCTTTCTCCTTCTGCAGTTTTTCCTTAAAAGAAAAGTTGTTTGACAACAATGCCATCAAATATGCAGAAATATTTCTATCATATGCTGACCAAGGTCATTACAATGATCACAACTCATACAACTAGTCGTTTGAGACCTTGAAAGGGTCAACACAATAGAATAATTGACTTGTCTTTCGCAGAAAAAATTAACTTTTCTCGACCAATTCAGGAAATTTTGTGAAAGTTAGTCATATTTTTTTCTACCATTTCAGAGCTCATTAGCAGTTTTTTGATAAGAAATTTGTAGGACATGGAAAGTTAAAAAAGACACGCCAAATGCTAAAATGACAAGATGATAAAGTTATATTGACATTAAAGTGATTTGAACTTTGAACATGATGGCCTACACTATATTCCATAGTTAAGATATGAAATCACATAGTTTCGAAGCTTAGGCTTTTCGAAACATCACTTTTCACATCATCAATTGTTAAAATTGAGGCAGAAGTCTGGGGCAGAGTAATTATGGTTTTCATGGTACATTGAAAACACTTTTTCATCACCAAAACCAAAAAAGTTGTCTCTTGTTTCGCTACAGTAGTCATCAAATTTATCACCCGAAGACATCACCCTACAATCGAAAAGTCTTGAAATAACTTGGCTTGAAATTTTTTTAATTTTTATTTTATTTTGATTGTTCAATTTTCAACCTTTCGCTTAATTTTCATTTAATTGTAATTTCATTTCCGGGTTGTTTGTTGCTTAATATGATTGTTATTTTCTGCTCTTCATTTTAATTTTCCAATTCCAATAGTTGCTACGATATTTTTTCTGTTCTCTCCAAACAATATAAAAACCTCTTTCTTAGTAGTCAGCGGGCTTTGCTTGAAGACAGGCAGTAAACAAATCTAAAGAAATGAACTCTAAATTGAAGTTCTGACTAATCAGAAAGCTTTTTCTTCCTTATTCAGAGGAATCGGGCAAATTTCGGATATGCAGTTGGTTAGTACCTCGTCCACTAGATGGAGTTACATTTTTGATGTTCGCTCCAACTTCGGAAGAGGAATGAAATACTGTGAAAGAATTTCGATTTTCAATTATGGAATATCATTGACTTTAGGTCGATGATAGTCACTATCTTGCATTGACGAGTGGCTAATAAGCCCGAAACCGGTCTGCAAGTGTGCCCTTTCCAAAATTGAAGGTCGACTCTATCAGTTGTATTGACAATTGCATATGCAGGAAATTTTCTGTGAAAATTCCTGCACTGACGCCTGTCGGATATAATCCAACGCCGTTTGTGGTATTAGCCAGTGCAGTAGTTGTTTTCTGATAGGCGTCAGTCCATTCAACCTACAGCGTAGGTATATCCGAGACGGGCTTGAACATTTAAAATTCATTTCTTTAGATAAAAACCTCTGTTTACATTAAAAAAAAAAAGTTAGTATCGCCCTCTCGACGACAACTGATGCAACAAACACTATTTACTATCCTTATGAAAAAGAAAAGAAATGTTTGTCGGATAGAACATTTTGAGTAAAGCAAATTTTGATAGTTTGAAGAAAATGGATGAAAAGCATTGCTTTCTGGCTTGAAATACTGTTGAAATCAAGGCTTGGCTTGATAAACATTGGACTTTGCACCAGTAAAATCAACGGTTGAAATGTAGCTTGCTGAATTTAAAAGAGGTGAAATGCATGCAGTGGACGCCCCAAAGAGGCTTCTACCGACGAAAACATCAAAAAACTTCACAAAATAATTTTGGATGACCTCAAGGTGAAGTTGATCGAGATAGCTGAGGCTCAGATATCTAATGAACATGTTGGACATATCGTTCATGAATATTTGGGCATGAGAAAGCTCTGTTCAAAGTAGGTGCCGCGGGTGCTCACAAAACAACAACGAATTGATGAATCTGAGCAGTGTTTGAAGCTGTTCCACCATAAAAAACCCGAATCTATGCGTCGATATGTGACAACAGATGAAACATGTCTCCATCATTTCACACCAGACTGAAAATTAGCGTCATCTGAGTGAACACGTAGTGAATCGACTCCAAAGCGTGCAAAGACGCAATAGTCAGCTGGCAAGTTTATGGTATCAGTATTTTGGGATTCGCATGGTATAATATTCATCAAAACTATCAGCAGCGTTCAATGGGGCCGGAAAAATGGCCCCTTTGGAAGAAAAAGAAAGTGCCCTTTCGTCAAGACAATGCACCGTATCACAAATCAATGAAAACAATGGAAAATTTGCATGTATTGGACTCAGAATTGCTTCCGCATCCACCGTGTCCTCCAGATATGACCCCCAGCGATTTCCTGTTCTTAGACCTCAGTAGACTTCTCGCTGGAAGGAATTCAAGCGCTGATGAAGAAGTAGTTGTTGAAACTGAGGCGTATTTTGAGGCTGAAGAAAAATTGTACTAAAACAAGCGTATCAAAAAATTGGATGACCACTGTAATAATTGTATCGCCCTCAAAGGCAACTATTTTGAATAATAAATTCAAATTTTTCCAAAAAGTTGCTTTTCTATGTTAGTCTACAAACTCTTCAAGCCAACTGTTACTTACAATAATATATTTTCACGTTAATTTTGCCCACCTACTGCATCCTGTAAAGAATTGTTCAGGAAAACAAGAATCCTAACCCTACCCAGTCTTTACATATTCAAACTAATTATAGATTTCCCACAACAAAAACACAATATTCCCAAGAATCGAGACATCCACGACTATTATACAAGAAATATGAACAAAATCTATCAACCAGTTTCTAGATTGACTATTGGACAGAAATCTCATAAATACCAACAAATAAAATGCTACAACAAATACTTGGAGTTATGCTCGGAACCAAAAAAGACTGAGCTACATTCATTTCTCTGTAACGGCGCAATCTATTCTCTGAATGAATACCTGGCGGCATGATTATTGTAACCTACATATTATATGTGTGCATAAGTGTATATATATCGTAGAGTTTTCTTCTTTTATAATGTTTTATATTTATATTTGGGATTCGTTTGAATTTTTAGCCTTAGTTTTAAGATTTTGACTAGTCTGATAAGTATATATATGTTCACCAGCAGGCTGAATTGTGTGTATATGTTTTAATGATAAATAAAGCTACTTACTTACTTACTTACTTACTTACAACCCTGATGAAAGTCCAAAAAAAGGGAAAGAGGACTTTTTGAGTCCTCATTGTTTATTGAAGAATGTATGAAAAGCTTTATCAAGATATATTTCAGCCAATCTCGCTCTCAGGGTATACAATAAATATTACATATACTATATATTATAAGCAAACACACTCTGAAACTCACTGTGCCACCTAAAAACATTACCAGAGACTCCATATTTTACAACAGTGGAAAAATGTACAATCATTTGCCTATGGACATAAGATCTGCCAATATAAATGACTTCTAATTCAGGAAATTAGTCAAACAATTTCTATCTGGTAGACCCTATTATACTTTGGATGAATATTTTAACGATAGCTTTCAACTGAAGCATATTTTTCATCTTTACTTATTAAGGAGCTCTTAAGTTGTTACTTTTTATGTCTACTCTTTTATAAAATGTACTTTTACTATTTTATATATACATATCTTTTATATCCTCCATTTTAACATAGTTTGTACCCATACACCATTTTTTTTTTATTTCAGTTCTAGCACACTTTCTTAATTCCTGCGTCTTATTTGGCTTCTTGTAGGTAAGAACTATCATTACAAAGGCCAGTAATTCATTGATACAATTCTTGTCTATTGTTCATGGTTAGCCACAGCATCTCAACGAACTGAGCAAATCCCCATGTTCACTATTCTTACCATCAACTCTGTACTAACCACTTATGAACTCTGAAATAATAACAATAGTGACCGTGTTTCGAAAAAAGTAAGAAAAGTGAGACGATTTTGAAATTATAATCAATACTGACTCACTGGTAGCTCTGAGAGTCAAAGATTCTTCAAAGGAAACCACAAATATCAACAGATCATCCACAGCACGTGGTAGATATTGAAATAAAAGGAGACTCATTCTCCACAATATTTAAAAAAAAAATTATTCGCTTAAATAAACTATCAGATCATAAAGTATTTACCTGACAATGCGCCAGAGAAATGACTTCTTCTATGTTATTTGCTCTCTCGCGTCTTTTCTCTTCAACTTTCTCCCGCTTGATTTCTTCTTTCGTTGAATTCATCGCTTTTTCAAAGAAATTTGTTTCACTGTCATCGCGTCGATTACCTTTTTCTGAAGGAAAAAAAATCTATCTCAGAAACTTTGAATTCAAAGAATATAACGTGTCTGATTAAAAAACATAGACAGTTGTAAATGTCTCACATCAGTCTTACATCAGATATGGGATAGCATTTTGGGGAGCCTGCTCGCAAGCGTTGTTCTCAATGATCTTTAAGCTACAAAAGAGAGCACTGAGATACTTATGCTATCTACAATAGAATCAGTTTATTCTATCTTCCGATAGATTCAATAATGCTCTGCTAAAAGCATTCAAAGAAATTGGAATTCCTCTCAAGGTAAATTGAATTGATCGTTAATTTAATTTTGGGTGCACCTACATGCTGTCTACCTTACTTCTTTTAATTTAGTTTTCAATTATTTTGCTTCATGTCATCTATGTAACTTATTGGTCTAGTTTGGAATATAAATGTATATTCTCTGAACCCTTTGTTGATTCTTATTCAGAACTCTCACTTCAGATTAATCAATTGCCCACTTTGGCTATTTGATGATTTTTGAGCAATTTTCTGACTCAACATCAAAAACACAGTTCATAACATTTGGTTATTTGACTTGGAATACAGGACTTCTGCTCCCTACCAGGTAATTAACACCAAGACATAAGTTTTACCTTTTGTGGAACTTGGGTTACCATCATCTAAAAATTCATCAAGAGACATTGTTTTGTTCTTTTTCTTTTTGAGTTTATCTTGGGTAGTTACTGATTCACTGGATTTTTTCTGATGTTCATAATCCAATTTGGATTGCAATATAGCGCATTGGAGGTCTTGTTCGAAGTTTCCTTCTACAAATTCCTTGTCTTTTTTCTTCCAGTCTTCCCATTGTTTATCTTCAGTTTTTGGTTTGTGTTTTTTCTTAGAAGTACTCAAAGACTGGGTCTATAAAAAGGGGTCTAAAAAGTTGATGTTCATCACAATGAAATGACAACTACCTGTTTTGTGGATTTCTTATTGTTAGAGGTAATGTTAGTTTTCTTAATTTGTTTATTATCCAACTTTTTATTAGATTTACTGGAAACAGGTACAAATTCTTCATCTTCGATTTTCAGGCATGAAAATCGAGATGGTACCGATATTCCAGCCATAGTTTCCAGTGATAATCTAGATATCTTTAATTATTGATGAAATGTTCAAAATTCCCAAGTTAAATTTACATAAACAAAAACTTGGAATTCAAGAAAACTAAAATCATGGAACAAAAACTCAGAAACATAGACAATATGGACATAGAATAAGAATAGTAAAGTTTGGACACAGAACAATGAATTGTGGACAAGACTCAATGCTTGCTGGTTTGGGTTGTGGCTACATTTCTTGAGCAATTTGACAGTTTTATTTTGTTCTTCTATCAATGAAATTTCATAAACTTCTCCACTAATGTATTGAGACAAAAAAAGTAGGCATTGGGATGCCTTTGGCAAGAGAAAATTAAGGCATGAAAATTGTAAAATCATAAAGGAAAAGCCTATAAACTATTTATAAAGTTGCAATGAACTTGAAATTTCTTAAGTTTAGGAATTTCAGAGTGAAAAACTATAACTTTCTATGGACAATTGGGAATACTATAGACTTATCAAATATCATCCCGAAAAACATTTTTCAATAAAAAATGTACAAGCACTCTGGAATAATCACCCTTGACAGAGATGCGATTTGATTATAAAAATTATAAGGTAAAGTTATGACATCCTAACAACATTTGCAACAAATTAATTTTTTAGATTTTTTTTAATCATTCAGTATTTGAAAATGAAGGAAAATGTACTCACACAAAAGGACCAAGTAAAAATCACGAGAATATCCATTTGTCACATTCATGAAAAACTCTATCCATATTAGGTTTGCTACTTGATAATAAATGTCCAAAATAAATTAAACATGAACAATTGACTTGACCATTTATGATGTGAACGAATATTACAAACAAATTGAACGATTGATACCAAATGTCTGTGAAGACGAATTCTTATGGCAAAATAATCGATGTCAACGAGTAAAAGCACAAGTGCGCGTTTTTAAAACGAGTTTATGTTACAAGTGCACCAGAAATTTTACCGGTTGAAAAGCAGTGAACTTCAACTTTCAAACAGGAAAATGTGTCACTTGTCATTTATTATATAGAGTTTCGATATAACAAATGTAAAGATGCACTGGTGGATAGAACTTTGAAATGAGAGTTGCAGGATTTTAGCTTACTCTCAGTGATTTTGACAATGACAAAGAGACTACTCTGTCTACACTCTCTCCACTATAACTAGCTACTTCAACATTACTTAGTTGACGTGAGAGTTGAACGCATTTTCTATAAAATACTTTCAAGCTTCATAACACTAGCTGAATTATGATGTAATAATAAACAAATACTATATATACTATATATTACAATGAAATAAACTAGATCTGAGAAATGTATTACATGAACATTGTAAATAATAATGTAAATGAATCTAGGCCATTTGGGGGCAAGAAGATGGTGCTTCTCAGTTCAAGAATTTTGACTGAATATCCTGATGATGAAGAGTTTCCTAACAAATGAATTGGTAATGGAGACTTTTGATTCTTGATTGTTGCACCTCTTTGACAATGGACTCTCCATTGTAAAGTTAATGTTTTGAATTATTGAAGTTTTTCAACTCAGCAAGATATATTTGCACATCTTATTTCGTACTGAAACTCCATATATTCATCGTCAAACCATCATTCAACTCGAACTAGTCAGAACTGTCAAACAGCAATTCGCACAAATATGATAATGAGCAAAAACATAATGAACTTATTGAATTTTCTATTGAGGTTGTTGAAGTAAGTTGATGGGTTCACATGTTTTTTATGAAAATTTCAAGTGTGAAAAAGACGATGCAGATATAATTTAAATTTTTTTCAGCTGGGAATCCTTTTCTAAATAGAAAAGATCATGGTAGTATTGATATCAAACCGCATATTCTAGAAGAAGGAAATGAATGTTATGGCCAATCACAATACTCTTCCAGTAGCAGAGAGTTTAGAACTATTACTCATTTCCATCCGATAGTTGTTTAAAATTGTATAACACATAGTTCCAAAACATTAAATTCCTTCAGAGACTTTCTGTTTAATTTTCTACGAAATTTTTTATTTAATAACAATTGGGAAGTTCATCGTTCAGATGCGACATCTGCCGGACAAATTGAAGATAAGCTATATGGTAAAACAAAAACAAAGACCTGTCAGCTGTTTTCATATTGTTGTGGTTTCTTGTCGCCATCATCAGTAAACAATATAACAATAAGAAATGATACATTTTGTTGTTTGAGAGTTGAAATCAATTGCTTTTCACTCTCTTCATCAGCAAAGAAAATTCTGCCGCATTTGCAATTATATCTCATTGTGAGCATGCTCATTTGCGTTTCACTACAGGGGCACTGAAAATTTCACTGTACATGAAAGGGATCCGTTACAAACGTAGTGCTGCTCATAAATCGAATATTCCAACTTTTTAGCAGTTGCTACTCGACCAGAAAAATCTGTAAAATTCCATTGCTTCTACAGTGGTTGCTGCCTATGAATGTGAATTATCAATTTTCAATTCGTACATGTTTATAAAGCGTTTTCCATTGCTAAAACAAGGGTATTTTCAGTACATCTCTGTCCTCTATTAATAAAGGATAGAAATAAAAGCTAGAAGAATATTGTGGCTTTGAGACTGTGGCAACTGTGGTACAGTCGTAGGTCGTTGATCATTGATCTTTGGTTCAGTCAGTGCTACGTTACTTGCTGTCAAGATTGTCGAAAAGTCAGTTTGAAGATTAGTGGAAAGTTTTGAAAATTTATTTTTTATGAAACAGGTAGAATCATTTACTTTATTTGTCATAATCGATCACGAGGAAAATAGATAGTCGGTTGTCTCCAAACCCTACCGGGTTTGTGGGGACTATTCACAAAGTATATTTCAACTTCCCCATGCAAAACCACCTAGAACCACTCAAAATGTTTTCAACCCAGTGGACTTTTTAGGATAACAATAACTGAGGTTCCCGAGTTCATTATATAGGCAGTATGAATTTTTATTGAATGTGATGTTTTGAAATGACATTTCAGTCTCAATTTGTATCTGTACCGATAACATCATACCATTGCCATTCAATAAATATATCAATCGACCCATTTAGGTGCTATCAATTTAAAGTAATTAAGTGCCAGTAACATGTATTGTATACTTTGAACATTTGTTGTAATTTTGTTACATAGTTGCTCAGCTAATAATGATCCTGCAATAATTGAACTCGCATAAAAACTTGCTCACCTTCATCCTTATTTTGATATTATTGAGCAGGCAGTTTCCACATGTAGATAGGGTTGATAATTAGTTTCAGATTATTTCAAGGCGTCAGATAATTATAAGTGTCCCTTCATATGTTGCAACTCTGCCAAGTTTACTGTAATATCTTGACTTTTTGTGAATCAATATATATGGTGTGAGAATTTTACTATACAATTTTTTTTAGAAGTAGGAATGGAGTAGTAGCTCACTATTTTCAACAGAGTATTCTTCTCTCCTTTGTCAATTAATAAACCTGCTTTTGTTACACAATGTCAGTTATCATTTTCTTTGATTGTTCAACCACACAGTGTTTCACTATGAAAGTGGGATAAAATTAGCAAAAACATTGGAAAAAACTTTCATACGTTTTTGTCAAAATATACAGAATTTTTGTAAAACTATATGTTATGTTATATTTAACTCTGAACTGAATCCAACAAAAACAGTTTTTTCTCACACCAGAACTGATACTTTTATTTCACCAAACATCATTTTTTTCATCATTTTTATGCATTGAGGAAAATAACCACTGCTAAATTTTAGTATCATTTTGTTAAACATCGTCCTGCATTTACATGTAACAAAATAACTATATCTCATAATAACGGTGTAACAATAAAATTTCAAGTGAAATAGTAGGTTAATTCATAGATGACTCGATTTGATGGAAGTCACATATATTGATTATTGCTGTAGAAACTCTTGATCCAGGTTCTGGCTTTGCCAGTTGAGAAGACCATCGAGCCATATGAACTTGGCAAAATAGTTTTAAGTATATAAATGGATTTTAAGAAAATTTAGTTAAACTATAAATCACACTTTAGACGGCTTTGAAAACAATCATCTTCTGCTGATTTGCCCTCCAGTTCTTTCTACGCGCTTTCAGAATGAACAAATATAATTCAGGCAAGTATTAAACATGGTCAAATTCTACCTCAGATAAACGGTCTCTTGGCATTTCATTATCAAATTGAATAAACTATTTGTTTTGGTACAATTTTATTTCACCTTATTTATGGTTTCTTATGAAGAAAATACATTTTTGTATTCCCGACGCCACTGATATTTTGGCTGCTAAAAACTACCACTGAAAATGGCTGCTAAATTCACACATTTAAAGTCTAGTGATACTCTTGTATACTTTAAATAACATTATTGAGTGAAATTACAAAAACTACCTCTTACCATTCACCTACACGATTATCATTGCAACACATTCCTGAAACTACTTTTCAGAGGTGCCAACTTTCTTCAAGAACTGTTTTACAGGAACGTATGTCCTACAAATTATTTTATTCTACGAATTTTGTTTTATATAAAACCGACGGTTGTTATCGAATTGCAGGTGAAACATGGCGGAAGAACGTTTAGACATATTAATACTTGGTGCCTCAGGATTCACGGGGATGCACTGTATTCCTTATATTCACAAACTTTCCAACATTGATGGACGCAAAATCACTTGGGGAGTTGTTACTCTGTTGGTAACTTTTTTTTGAAAAACTAAAATGCTGACTAGCTAACTTCAAGGATTTCTTCTCCGATCGCGACTGAGGACGTTTGTGACGATGTGTCGGAGTGGAGTCCAAGAGTGAGGTGTTTTTTGTTTTAAATTAAACCCCCTACGCCAGTAACCAGGCTGGATGTCGACGTATTCGACGAGGTCGTCAGTCCGATAGTAGATGTGTTATTTGTCAGAGTATTGCAGGGGGACTGGCGGCCCCTTAGTAAAACGTAGGGCCAGAGGCCATATAAAGAAAAGAAGAAGAGTCTAACTTCAGGGTGTCGGTTTTTCGTGACGGTGCGCGCGCGTATCGTTAAAATTTACTCTCCCTAACGTGCCAAAAGAAGTATAACTTCAAAAATAAAATCAAATTTCATCAGAATTTTTTTTCTGTTAGCCTACGAATTCTCCAACCCAACTTTTGAGTTTCACTAATCCAATTTTTCCCGTCTTTTTTGCTTCTACTTGCTTTGAAATCAACGTTTTTTTCTCTCTAGGGGCTGATTTATCTCAAATAACCATTGTTGTTACTGATATCAACGATTATGACTCTTTGCTGGAAATGGCCAAAAGAGCAAAAGTTGTGATAAACTGCTGTGGTCCATACAGATTTCTGGGAGAACCAGTGCTCAAGGCTTGTATTGCTGCTGGAACACATCATATTGATGTAAGCGGTGAACCACAATATATGGAGAAGATGCAGTTGGAGCAGAACGAGAATGCAAAAAAGAAAGGTACTACGTTTTTAAATTGCAAAGTTGAAGAATTTATTTTTTTGCTGTTTAGGAGTTTATGCCGTGAGCGCCTGTGGTTTCGACAGTATTCCAAGTGATTTGGGGGTTATTTTCTTGAAAAAAAACTTTGATGGGGTTTTGAATTCCGTCACGACCTACTTGGAAGGATGGGAGGAAGGACATAGTACTGGTCCATCTGTGAACATTGGCACATGGAATTCAGCAGTACATAGTTTGGCACATTGGGATGAATTGAAAGGTTTACGAAAACAGTTATTCCCAAAAAAGTTGCCTTCGTACACTCCACGATTGGAGAGAAAGTAAGTGTTTCTGTTACTTTGATTTGGTCAAAATAAATACTGGATAATAATCTATATTATTCAGTGAGCGAGTAACAAAACAATCAAATTCAATTTGGTACTTTGACAAAAATCAGTGTTTGAGGAGTTGACAATATCAAGATGTCATTGCCAAGAAATGTACCAATCACAAACATTAACAAAAAGTAATTAAACCACCAACGGTTGTCGGAGATGAACTTCCCAAATCCTCAAATTGATTTGAAAATGATGAAAATTTGTTTGCCAGTAATCCAAATTCCTATTCTCCAGGTTGTAACAGGCCCCATCGCATTACCCACAATTATTCCACCCCATTCGCGATCTCTACGTCTATGAGGGTCATGTTTTTCACGCTATATATTAGTCAGTACGCGATCTCTGTTAGTCTCTGTATCATCAGCTTATGTTCGGTATGCGTTGCTAAGGTGACGATATGACGTCACGATACGTTGTCGGACCACTATACGCGGTACATTGTCAGAGTGGGTCGAATATAGACCCACTCATTTTAGACTCAACCTAAGCTAACATTGTTAGACGGGATGATGACAGTATTATTTTATTTTCTCATTTGATTTGCCTAAATTTTCATCAGTTCTTTTAAAAATAGCAAATTTTTTGAATGAACAAATAAATGAAGATGAGATAAACAAACTGAAAGTCCAGTTTGATTGACGTGACCGGCCAACAAGACTTTCTTGGGAAGAGTACATCAGCTTGAATGAGAACAGTATTAACCTAATCAGTGGGACTGATTCTCCTTTTTATAGTCATCATAAATTACGTTGTATTGAAATTTGAGGCAGCACAATATCAATGGCAGATAGGAAAAGTGCCGCAAGGTCAAGCTTAAGTGAAAACGAAGTATACGAAGCACTAAGATCGGTCAAGTCTACCACTGGTCCAGATGACATTTCAGCTTTCATCCTGAAAGATTGTGTGCCTGTGCTTGCCCGTCCTCTATCTATACTAATTAATATCTGCTTAAGATTGGCTACAATACCAAGGATCTGGGGATCATCAAAAGTCTGTCCCATTTTCAAGAAACTTTGCAAAGGTTTTTGAGATTCTTCTGGAGCGAGTTATATATCAGCATGTAAGTTGCAATATAAGTATAAACCAACACGGTTTTATGAAAAATCGTTCAACGGTCACCAACCTTCTGACTGTAACCCAACATATTGCTGAATCTATTGAGAACGGGGCCCAAACTGATGTTATTTACACAGACTTTTCTAAGGCCTTCGACAGGCTTGACAATGGCATTCTACTAATCAAACTAGTAGCCTTTGGATTATCTCCTTCCTTAATTGTAATCTTTCAGTCCCATCTACGGGACCGAAAACAATATGTTCAGCTCAATGGTTTCAAATCTACCGAATATAGTGCTTCTTCCGGTGTTCCACAAGGGTCAAATCTGGGACCGCTGCTCTTCAATATCTTCATTAACGATATTGCAGATGTTATAGATGTATATTTCCTTTTGTATGCTGATGATCTAAAACTATGCTGCCCCGTTGAGAACATAGATTATTGTGTGAACCTCTCAGCAAACTTAGGACGGGTTGAAGAATGGTGTTATCGAAATAACTTGTCGCTAAATCCGGATAAATGTTAGGTCATGTCCTACAGTATTGACGAAACATGAGTATACGGTTATGACATCGAAATCAAAGTCCAATTGTCTCAATGGAAGAGTCCAGAAGGGCCAAGAGTAAAAAACGCACACCAAGTTTGATCAAACGTCAAAGTTTTGTTCACTGTTTTTTTCGATTACCGTGGCGTAGTGGATCAGGAGTTCTTGCCACACGGGCGTACGGTCAATAAGGAGTAGTGTCTTGAAGTTATGCGCCGCTTGCGAGAAGCAATATAAAGAAAACGTCCGGTATTGTGGAAAAATAATTCAAGGCTTTTGTATCAAGATTAATACACCTGCTTACACGTCATTATTGGTTCGTAATTTTTTTGGGAATAACAACACCGTAATCGCCTCAGCCACCGTATTCACCAGATTTGCCCCCCTGCGACTTTTTCCTGTTCCAAAGATGGAAGAGGCCCGTGAGAGGACGGCGTTTTGCGACGATTGATGAGATGTAAACCAGCAAATCGCTGAGGTGTTCCTAGGAAATACCAAAAAGTGCATATCACACTGATGATTGAGGGGGACTACTTTCAAGGGGACAAAATAGAAACATTTTCGAGAAAAATTAAAGTTCACCTTATTTTTTGAATATATTACAGTTAGTTTCGTTGAAGTCAAGTAGTACCCTCACGAAATAATCTCTTAA